>VSMD01099050.1:0-73842 GCA_008750895.1 Mirza zaza
ACCGTGTCCCCCCGCGCCGTGCCCGTGTCCTCTGCATCGTGACCGTGTCCTCCCGCGCCATGACCGTGTCCTCCCGCGCCGTGACCATGTCCTCTGCATCGTGACCGCGTCCTCCCGCGCCGTTACCGTGTCCTCCCCGCACCGTGACTGTGTCCTCCCGCGCCATGGCCGTGTCCTCCCCGCACCGTGACCGTGTCCTCCCGCGCCGTGGCCGTGTCCTCCCCGCACCGTGACTGTGTCCTCCGGCGCCGTGGCCGTGTCCTCCCCGCACCGTGACCATGTCCTCCCGCGCCGTGACCGTGTCCTCCCCGCACCGTGACTGTGTCCTCCCGCGCCGTGACCGCGTCCTCCCTCGTGGCTCCTCAGCCTTTCCCGAGGCTTCCTCCTGCGTCTCCGCGTCTGCCCACGCCTTTGACCAGCAGGCAGGTGTCTCCAAGGGAAAAGGGGCTACGACGCTTAGACTCGCGCCCTTCTGCTTGACTCTGGGATCCTGACCTCTTTGGTGGCCCTGAACTACAGGTTTTTGGCTCCTTGAACCCAAGAAACTACAGAAAACTGCCCGGTTCTCTCTCTCTGAGCAGCCACGTCCAGCTCGGCTTCCCCACTCAGGAGTCAGCGAAAGCCTGGAGGGAAGGAAGGGACAGTATGTAGGATTCTGGGTTCCCCTCAGAGGGTTGCCTTGCTCTGGGGGCCTGGCTCTTCCCGTCCTGGCTGTGAGGGTAGGTCTTTCAGTCCCCAGACGGACATTCTTCCACCTGGCAGCTCTCCTCCGCAGGGTGGCTCGGTGTGCAGGCCGCTCCCCATCCCCCGAGACCACGACTCTTTCAGCCTTTGTCCCGTCCTGTTGCTGGCGCTGCGCTGGCACGGGACATGGTCTGTGGGTAGAGAGAGTGCACCTGTCTTTGCATTCTTGCGGCCCTGCAATGAATTTAGCACTCAGTAAACCTTTAATGACTACTTCATTCGCGAATGAGTACTTGAACAAATGAACACAGTAGCTCATAGGACCTGGCGATGTGAGACCCGCTTTAGGAACGAGTCTGTTTTGCTGCAGGACAGAAAGGAAGGGAAGTCATGTTTGCTGAGCAACTGCTATGGATCAGGGCCTCTTCAAGACGCTGTCACATGCTGAGCTGGGATTTAAGCTGATAAATGGAGAGGTTGGCAGCTGCCTGGGCCTGGTGAAGGGGATAGTCTTGATGCCTTTCCATGGTGGGATGAAGTAATGGCCACGGTCTCAGCAGGACAGCCTATCACAGCTTCCCAACTGCTTCCTGCACTGGTCCTGTAGGGTAACAGTGATGTCTGTTCTAGCTGCAAGCCGTGGGCAAGAGAAAGAGGATTGGTCTGTGCCCTCACACCATAAGAAAGCACTTGTGTCTGTTATTTGAATCTCATTAGACCTACTGTAATAGTTTCCCAGGCTGCCAGAACAAAGGACCACAAACCAGGTGACCTAAACCACAGAAATGTATTCTTTCACAGTTCCGGAGCTTGCAGTCTGAGGTCAAGGTGTTGGTGGCAGGGTGGGTTCCTTCTGAGGGCTTGGGGGGAGACTGCCCCAGGACTCTCCCTAAGTTTCTGGGGGTGCTGGCAGTCTGCAGTCTTCAGCATTCCTCAGTGTGCAGAGAACACCCTGACCTCTGCCCTCATCTTCATGTGGCGTTCTGTGAGTGCTGTCTGTGGCCAGATTTCCCCTTTGTATAAGGACCCCAGTCATATCGGATTAGACCCACTGTCCTCTGGTGTGACTCAATCTTAACTAGTCACATCTGCAATGACCCCATTTCCAAACAAGGTTGCATTCTGAGGTACTTGGAGTTAGGTCTTCAACATATAAATTTTGGGGATGCAGTTCAACCCGGAACACCTACCTAATTGCCCTTTAGGGTACTATTTACCTCCCATCCCCCTGGCCCTCATGTGTGTTGGGGGGCACATATCGGATACATGTATGAGTGTGTGCACACGCATGTATGTGCATGTGTAAATGTAATTCACTCCCTTATCACGCACAGTTGGGGACACAGAGACTCGAGGAGAGAACAATCCTAACAGGGTCACTGCCCTCACAGAGCACACTCCTCATTAGGGGAAGGAAGACAATGAGATGCTAAGCAGATGAAAGATGATTTTATCTAGAAATCTATGTGTCCTGAAGAAAATAGGGTGACCTGGAGTCTGGCTGGGAGTGTGGTGGGGTTGGATTTATTTAGACTGGTTGATCTAGAAAGACCCTTTTCAGGTGGGAGGGAAGTATGAGAGGGAAGAGTATGGTGCGCAGAGGGAAGGGCTCTGTGGCAGGACCAGCCCCATCTCCTCAGGGAACAGCAAGCCTCGCTTGGCTGAGGGGCTGTGAGAGGTGAAGGGCGGTGGGGGATCTGCATGTCTTAGAGGCCATGGCAAGCCTTTGCGTTTTATTTTCATTGGTATGGGCAACGCTGGAGGGATTTAAGCAGGGCTCACTGTAGTTTGCATTTGCGAATATATTCTTAAGTGTCCTTGGATGCCTTATTACATAACCGAGACAGGAGCCGGCAGGCAGGAAGGTTGGAGGGCTTCTTTTAGGTCACAAGCTTTTAGGGGCAGGTTTTGACTAAAATAGACATTTCTAAATCCTCCTGTGTGCATCCTCTCAGGGGTGTCAGGAGGGGCTCTCGGTGAGATATGCGACGTCCAATGTGCTTTCTGTACACAGAAGCAAGCAAGGCTGTATTATCTAAATTTGTTTCCCATCTAAAGCTTTCTGAGTGAAAGGCAATGAATTTTCCAATTCAGACTTTCATTCTCTTCACCACCCTAAATTGGCTTCCTGCAGAAAAACAGGTCATGACAGAAAATGGGCTAGCATCAAGCAGGAAGGCCGTGCGGATGCATGGGCTCACTGGTGCGTGGAGAGGCTGGGGCCGGGAGGTAGCTGCATCTAGGGTCTGGCATCTCTGTGACACTATGGCATTGACAAAGTGCACATTTTACCCTGAATCACTCTTCAGGCTGCTCAACCTGCTTTATAGGATGACATGAAGGCTTGATAGCTTGTGAATTTATGCCTTGGCTTTGGTACCCAGACAAAGATTTATAACTGTGAGTTGGGTATTGCTTTGTGCCTCTGGAGAGAGATGGACAATGATCTTTGATGAAGTTCCCAGAGGGGCTTGGCCAAAACAGGGACTCTTGCAGGTATAAATAAGGACATTCACATCCAGCCAAGCACACTGGGCACCCTAGGGACACGCTGTGTGAGAATGGAAGTTAATTCCATGCTGCCCACCCTTCTGCACTTGCCTCAAGTGGTAAGGCAAGCCCCGAAGGCCTTTAGGACCCTCAACTTCTAAAGCAGCCATCCCTAATAGAAATAGAGCACAAGCAATGTGTAATTTGACATGTTCTAATAGCCACATTAAAAAAGTTAAACATTTGAATAATAGATCTTAATTAATGTAACATATCCAAAATATTATCATTTCATTATGTAATTATTTATAAGCCATTATTAATAAGATTTTTATATTTTTATTTCTCAGTCTTTGAAATCCAGTGTGCATTTTGCACAAGAGCACATCTCACGTACATTTCAAGGGTTCAAAGCCACAGGTGTCTGGTGCCCAGGGAATGAGTGATCATCTCGGCTCCTGGTGCCTTTTTCGTCTGTGCTCCCAGAAGAAAGGTAGAATGAGAATTTTTCCAGCATGGTATAGTAATGTTTTGTCTTCTCAGAAGATCACACCCATCTTTTAGAGGACTTGAAACACATGTGTTTCCAGTGGGGTGTCCAATTAGAGAACCCTTGCACCTGGCTTTGGTGATTAATCCGGCCATGGGCTTGTGCCCTCAGCTACCCAATTAGAGTCCTTCCCTGTGATTTTAAAAACTGGAAAGAAGCCTCTGTCTTGTGTGGTCAAGAGATAGTAAGGCTGTAAAATAGAGTGTTTTGTGTTTTTGTGGTGGACTTATAGGGCCAGCTGGCCAGAGGGAATGAGGCCAACCCAGAGCGAGAGCATGTGAGTATGTGCACAAGTGTGCTCTGTGTGTGTGTATGATGGAGAGGGGGAGAGAGAGAGAGAAGTCACCTGAATGCAGTATAGATATGTCTGGCTTCACTTTATTTTATGGGTTCATAAGCTAATAATTTTTTTCCACCTAAGTTATGTAGTTAGCTTTTGTCCCTTCCAAAATCTTGGTTTGTATACTTTTTTTTTTAAGTTCATCAAGTTGAGATTGATTGTGTATCAGTGTGTTGGGGTCCACAGGTTGAGGAGTACAATGCTCATCCCTAAAATCCCTGCCTTCTCCCCAAAGCTGTGGGGCTGGGAGGAAATGAAGATAATTTTAACTACGGATTGAAAAGAGAAAAAAACAGCCTACTTTAAAATGGTAAATATGGTTTTGGGGTTCATTCTGCTCTCCACCAACATGCTCTGTTTTCAGTGAAATAGTATTTTTCATTGTTACAGCCTCAGTCCTCTTCCTGAGCAGTGACTGTCTTTTAGCCAAATGGTAGAGTGTTTCTGTGAAGCGTTCACTTGCTCAATTCATCAAACCCTCTCTAAACCCAGCTGTTTTGTGCTCAAGAGAATTTTAGCTTCTATCTTTTATTAAAATAGAAATAAACATGTCACTTTAAGTATAATAGTAGGAGCAATAATAGCAAATTGCATTGTTCATTTCTTTTCTTTCGGAATCCAACTCAATCATGTTAGAAGAGCCTCATGTCAGTTTTGTATTGATGAGATACTTTTGCTTTAGAATTCCTCTTAATGTGAGCCGGCAAATTTTAAGTCAATATTCTTTTCACACCCATGTAAGCAATGCTTAGCTACATAAACCACATTTTCCCTATGCTATTGTATTCAAGGATCCAGAAAATTGTCTGTGGCAGTATTCTAAATATGTTACTCAGCCTACTCTTCGGAACTTCCAAATCCTATTTAGCTATTCAATTCCTCCTTGCCTTGGATCATTTGAGAGCTGGTTTTACCCTGGAGCGTGATGCTTGAACACTTTGTGAGACTCAAAAGTTATTTAACCCAGCTTTTGAGGCAGGCAGTAGGTTCTGGGGACAGGTAAAATAAAGCCAAGGGCATTCGTAACACAAAAAGGTCAGAGCGATGGTCCTCAGTGACATTTTGGAAGCCTCCCACCAGAGTCTAGTTCTCCATTAGGCCCAGGCTGAGGTCACCATCGTGCTGCCTGTGACCATGAAAAGTGCTCTCTGAGATCAGAGACTGCAGGTTCCCTGCTCCTGGTCCCATGCTGGCATCAATGGCACCTGGATGGTCACTCTGGGCAAAGGAAGCTGGCCTTGCTGGGCTTCCGAGCATGGAGCTGATACCATCCTCTCATCGTAACCACTGTCAACAGTCACTGGTTTTGATACTTCCCTCGGCCCTTGCTGCACGAGGAGCGAGGAGGAGACCTTCACCAAAGCCAGTCACAATGTGTCCCTTGGCACCTTTAGTTTCTGAAGACCCCTCTAGTGGTGCACTCGGGCTTTTTGCTCTTGCAGCCCTTCTGCCCAGCCTGTTGGCTCCCAGCACAAATGCCCCTTGGGTGTGTCTGAGAGCACAGTGAGTTATTATGCAGAGGGTAGTGCCCCGTGTGCCCTCCATTCCAGTGACTTGGGAAAGCTGATGCTCTGGGATCTTCTCCCTTTGGAAGAGCCTTCCTGACAGTCAGTAAGGGTCTTTGACTGTCCCTGAGTTTGCTACAGGGTGTTTGTTCTCATGCGAGAAATGCTCCCCAAAATGTTCTTCCACTGCTGCTACAAGGAGCTGCCCCTCAGAGCGAGGAGCCTCATTTTCCATGCTGGGACGCTCGGGGAATGCCAATCGGGGGATCCCTGAGGACCTCGCCTCGTCCCAGTGTGGACACTGCACCCTGATTCCCTCCCCAAACACTGGGAGTCAGGATCCCACCTGCCCCGCTCTCCCTACCCCTGCCACCCAGTTGGAGGGGAGCTTGGGTTTTTCACAGAAAGTCACTTTCATATTCAGTCTTCTCCAATACCAGAAATATTCCCACTGTATTGAGTCAAGTTATTTCTCCCTGCCACTTCCATCTTTTGACCCCAATTTTGCCCTCCAGAATCATCCTCATAATAAGCACAGTCACACTCCTGCCATGTTTTGGAGGTGACCATCTCGTCCCCCTGAGGCCATCTCCTTTTATCCTAAACACACCAAAGTCTTTTGATCAGCCTTCCTCTGCTGTGTTTTCACTCTGTCTCATCTCTTGGTAACTCACAGGCAAGCTCCAGGTTGTGATGCCTGGAGATCTAGCACTGTGAGGGGGTCTGTCCCACGTGGAGCAGCAACTGTCCCCCTGTGTGGCTGACAGAGGCCTGCCGCTGGAAGGGAGACCCTGGCTCAGATGAGCCTTCTTGGCACTGCCTTGCAAGTTTCACCAAGTAATCCACTTGTCATCCCCAGCCCCCATGGTCTCCAGTGACTGCTGTGCAGTGTTTGGCTCCTGGCAGAACTCAGAACCTCCCCGGGCTCTTCCCTCCACTGTGGCTTTCCAGCCTTCGCACAGATCTACCCGTGGGAATCAGCCCCTTTTTCTCTATTTGTGCAACCACATGTTTATGGGCCTGACTTGACTGAGCACCAGGATTCTCTCCATTGTGGGCTCCAGTGTCCTGCTGCATCTTGGTTTCTTTCTTTCTCCTCTGCTCATGTCGTCTCCTGCCTCAAAGCAAATCCTTTCCACACGCAGAAGGGTTATATGTGCACTCTCTGTTATTAGCCCCATGTGCTATGATCAGGCTCTGCCTTTGCCGACTGAAGGCTCATCAGTGTCCTTCACTAAGCAATGGGGCATCCATTTCAAGAGCAGCCCCTTCTCCCTTCCTTCCCAATGTCAAGAAGAAGGGGTGGAATAAAGACTTAGTTCCATAGCTAGATGGATTATGCTCTCTGATTCCCATCCTCTAAAAAGGCAGAAAAGATTGTAGTTATCAGGTTAGGTTTGGTTTCAAGTAACAAATGCTTCCTTCCATTACCTTGTCAATGTGGTCAACATTGGAAGTCCTGGAGCCGTTACTGTTCTCCAAGAGGTCTCTAGAGTACTTCGAGGGGCCTTGGCTAAGAAAAGCCCGAGGTGGCTTTCTGGCTGTTGCTGCTTCACAGGAATGGTCATTTTCCTAGGAAGCATCCTTTGCCACTTTTACTCAAGTCCAGGAACTATGCCTACATGTGTTGCAGCTCCAGAAATATGATGTTGACAGAATCAAATTCCCAATTGTCTCAGAACCACTGTGGTTTAAAACCCTTCTTTTGGATTTCGGGGCTCAATCTTGTATTTTCCGGAGATCCCTTTAAAACAACTTAGATTTGTGGCTATCTCTCTCTTTACTCATTAATCCGACCAGTTTTATCGAGCACCTGCTGTGTACCGAGAACTTGGCTATATACTTGGATATGTACACAGCAAGGAATGAAACAGAGTCTTTGCCATCATTAATTTTACAGCATAGTGGGGAATACACACACCAGAGCAAATTAATACAAGTGTAATGAGAATTACAACAGGGAAAATGGAAAATACAATATCAATTGTTCTCTTTAATGAACATGATATGTCTTCTCCTCTCTGCAAGTTAGTTTTAAAGTGTTCATCAAGGCCATCCACACACCTCACAAGGATTGCTCCTGTGTATTTCATATTTATTGTTATATTGTGTATGGAATTTTCCTCCCATTACATTTTCTGCCGGGTTATTATTGGTGTAAATCAAAGCTGTTGATTTTTATAGATTTATTTTGTAACTAGACACCTTATTAAACTCTTTTATTGTGTTTTAAAATTTGGTAATAGCTTTTCCAACAAAAGCAATTTTCCCTGACCTGATGTTCTCTTTCCAGAACTGCAGTCTCTCTCCAGTGATGTCAGGAGTAAAAATTATGTATGAAAAAACACTTCAGCGATAATTCTCTCCTGCTCCCTGGAGCGAGTCCACTTCTGTGGGGCATTTGTTCTAATTCGCCAGAACCATGCCATTTTCTTGAACTCCTTCATTTTTTCATACGTCTGGTGACTTCCCCACCTTTCCTTCTCACCTGGAGAGGACAGTGTTTGCTCAGAACAGGAGCTTGAGGACATTTCTTCCAGAGACAATGTGTTCAAATCTTTAGGCTCAGGTGAAGTAGATATTGGGAAGTTTGCATTTGGATGAATATGGAGGTTAGCCCATAAGTCCATTGATGCATCCATTTGTGTATTTCTTCAGGGCCTTGGCCTTGCTCTTCCCTCTTTCTGCAATGCTGTTCCCTCGGGTGTCCATGTGACTTTTGCCCTCACTTAGTCAGTGCCCTGCTGCTGCCACAACTTGTGTGAGCCACTCTCCTGACGGGTTCGTGCAGGCAGTCCCCTCCCCCCAAACTCTCCCTCCCTCACCTGCTTCCCTGTCCTTGCTGGTGTTCATCACCATCTGACTCGGGATGTGCCTGTCTGTTCATGGCCTCTCTTAGAATGATGGCCCCAGGGGGAGACTCACATTCGGTTCACTCCTGTGTGCCCGGCCACTCAACCATGGTTTGTCCCTTTCTGGGCTCTCAACAAATATGTGTGAAATTAATTCAACCAGCACCCAAGTCCCTGCTCTGTGCCAGTTTCTAACTGGGTTCTGGAGTTACATCGGAGAGCAAATCAGATGTGGATTTTCCTCTCAAAACACAGAGTTTTGTGGTTAAGTTTCTTTTCCCTGTGTGGAGCACAGGCTCCATTCACTGGGGCATCTCCCTTGTGCCTCAGGAATATCCAGGAGCCCCGACTAGCCTGCTTGGCGTGAGGTCCCTGGAACCTTGGCTGTGGCCAGCAGGTCTGTCTCCACTGCTCAGCCACCAGCTCCCCCTCATGGTCAGCCCCTGCTGCTCTGCATTTAGAAATTTGCAGGCGTTCTGTCTACATGCTGTCAGGAGGGCTTCGCCCTAACGTGTGTAGAATCAGAGTGGCTGGAATGCCTTCAGCCTACTTCTACCTATATAGATGGTCCCTGACTTTCAATGGCTTGACTTAATGATTTTTCAACTTTATGATGGTGCAAAAGTCATACACTTTAAGTAGAAATTGTACTTCCAGTACTCATACAACCATTCTGTTTTTCATTTTCAGTATAGTATTCAATAAAGTATCTGAGCTATTCAGTACTTTATTATAAAATAGGCTTTGTGTTAGATGATTTTGCCCAATTATAGGCTGATGTAAGTGTTCTGAGCACATTTAAGGTAGGTTAGACTAAGCTATGATGTTCGGTAGGTTAGGTGTAGCAAATGCTTTTCAACTTATGATATTTTTAGCTTTTGGGGGGGTCTATCAGGATATATCCCCATGATAATCTGAGGAGCATCTGTCTATACTGTATTTCACATCAAATCCTCAAAGTTGATAGAAGGTCCCTGAGTTCACAATTGTGGACTGTTCTCTGTTTTCCAGCCTTGGGGGAAATGTTGGGACATGAGTTGGAATGTCAGAAGCAAGACTGGCTCTCACTACCATTACTGCAGGACTTTATTATAAAGATTAATAGCATTGGTCTTTATGCTCAGGACTAAGGCAGGCCATAACCCTACTGTTGAGCAAGTGCCCAGCGTACATGGTGGGAAGCATAATGTGTCAGGCAAAGCCATGCTGGGCTTTCTCTATTGCACACTGGGTCTGGCACAGGGTCTCACAGAGACTCTGTGTTCAATGAATGTTTATTGAATAAAACAAATGAATTCTTTGGTAGTCTGACTTCATGTATTCTGCAATTCTAACATTTATGCTAGCCAAAGCAATGTCCTGGTACTACTTGACATTCTTGAATATGATATAAAAATTCCTGTTGAGTCCCTGGTACTTACAGTACAGTGGGCTTCCCAGTTTGGAACTGCAGGATAATTTGTGCACATCTGAATGAAGAGGCAGATGTGAGAAGAATCCATGTAATATGCTGAGTGCCAGGGACTTGAACATTGTGCAGTTGCTCAGTTGCTTTGGACTTGGTATTCTGTTTTATGGAGACAAAGGCTTTTCCTGAATTTCTGAGAGAATGCACATTTTCTTGCCTAAAAGTTGGCAAAAGTGCTGTGACATTTTTAGCAACTGAATGCATCCTGGGCTGCATCCCAGAATTCAGTAGCTAATAGACTGGTGGTGAGCTATGTGCTGCTGCAATGCTGAGCGTTCATCCGACCACCCCTAATGGCTCCTTTCAGGGTCGCTTGCTGGCTGGCATTGCTGGGGACTGTCTTGCCTAACGGCAGTTACATGATGTATTCCCACCACACATAAGAGAAATCTCTGGGGAGAAGGGGGAGGAGCTGCAGGCTAAAGCTTCTGGGCTGTTTCTAACATAAATATTTCTAAGATAGAGGTATCATATATATGTACATATAGATGGATAAGTGTAGGAGACAGCCACCTACCTGCTGTGAGTCCAGGGAGACTGTCCTCGGCCCCCAAAGGACAATCACACACGCTTTGCCTGGAAATTCCCTATTGTGCTTAAGCCTTTTATTCTATAAGCAGAGTTATGGCTTAAAATGTAAATGCCTTCTAACCCAGTAATTTCACTCCAAGGCAAACAGCAAAGGTTGATAATAGAAAGACATTCCCTACAGGATTATTTTAAATGGATAAATATGCAAAGCACCCAAATGCCTAGTATGGAGAAACAAATCATGGCATATCAATGCACTGGCATATATGCAGCAGGTTACCAGTGTTCCCCCAAGTTTAACATGTAGAAATATTCACAATATATTCTTAAGTGATATGAAGCAACAAATAACATAAAATTGTGTTTATAACAAGGTTACAGTTATGTAACATGTACAAACATACATGCACATGCATCCACACACATAGACACATTCACACACACAGGCACATGCACACACAGCTTGATTCTCAGCCACATCAAGATTGGCTGTGCAATCCCACTACTGGGTATATTTCCAAAGGAATTCAAACCACTTCATCAAAGAGATATCTGCACTCCCATGTTCATTGCAGTGTTATTCACAGTAATCAAGATATGAAAACAACCTGAGTGTCCACCAATGGATGAATGGACAAAGGAAATGTAGTATAGATACACAGTGGAATACTATTAACCCTTGAAAAAGGGAAATCCTCTCATTTGTGATAATATGGATGACCCAGGAGAATAAGCAATGTAAGCCAGGCACAGAAAGACAAATACATCATCTCACTAACAGGTGGAACTAAACAAGTCTAATCATAGGAGAGAGTAGAATGTGGGCCACCAGAGGCTGGAGGCAGGTAGATATGAGGAACTGTTGGCCAAAGGGCACAAAGTTTCAGTAAAACAGAAGGAATATTTTGGAAATCTATTGCACAGTATAGTGACTATAGTTAACAATTAATAATTAACAATTAATAATTATATTTCCAAATTGCTGACAGAGCAAATTTTAAATGTTTGCATGGCAAAAAAGAATAAGAAGGTGAGATGATAGATATGTTAATTAGCTTGATTAAATGGTTCCATAATGTGTATATATATCAAAACATTGCATTGTACCCCATAAATATACACCACGATTATTTGTCAGTTAAAAATAGAATTAAAAAGAGGAAGAAAAGAGATTGGTGTGGAGCCAGTGGTAGGTGCCCCCACCCAGTATGACTTTGCCTGAGTCATTAGGAAGGCCCATGAGCAGGGAATGTGGGGAGGGGGGTCAGGCTAAAGTTGACTGGGCTATTTTTCCAAAGACAGATGACAAAGTTCAAAAGAGATTGGGAAAAAGGACTTTTCCATCTTTCCTCAAAAAGGAGTATGGAATTGGGCTATGACTGAGTATAGTGAATGAGCTCAGACAATTTCACCCCAAAATATGACTCCTTGGTATAAAGAATATTTTGAATTAAAGGCTCGTAAAGATTAACAGCCAATGGTGTTGGTACCACCTGAGAACCCGAAGGCGTGGCAGACCCAGGAATGTTTGAGAGGCTTGTTTACAACAAAGACTGGAAGGAAATGTATCAACATGTAAAGAAAGATTCTCTCTTTATTGTGGGCTTATTGATCCTTTAAATTTTTACCTTATGCTTTTTTATATTTTTTAAGTTTTTGAAAATAAGCACTTATTCCTTTCATAGCTAAAGGACAAACATTATTTCAAAAATTGTGACTGTCCTTGAGGGAAGGCCAATGTAGATTGATTCCTCCTAAAGAGTCAGAATACTCGCCTTGAGACTTGGGTGACTGGCCAGAGGCGCCTTCGCAGAACCCGGTGGGAAGGGCTGGGGGGTGGGGTTCACACAAAGGAGCAGGCGGGATTTAGCAGACGCTCCTTAAATGTTTGTTAGATCAGACAGTTGAGGCCAGAGACAGCAAAGCAATCTATGCTTCAGGATTTTGCCAAGAATCAGCTCGCCCTCTAAACTCCTTACTTTCCTCTTGCTATTTCAATTTACACGAACTCAGCGGCTTAAAACAACACAAATGTACTCTCATGGTTCTGGATTAGGGGCTATAAAATGGGTTGGCAGAGCCTTCTGGAGGCTCTACGGGGAGAACGTTTTTCCTGCCTTTCCAAGTTTCTAAGGCCTTCTGCATCCTTGGCTGACGGCTCTTCCTCCATCTTCAAGGCCAGTAGTATGGCATCCCCCACTCTCCCACAATTCTTCTTCTTTCCTCCCTCCCTTTCTTCTCCTTCTCCTCCCTCCCCATCTCTCCTTTCTGCTTCCATCCTCACATTACTTTCTCTCTCTACCTGTCTTCTAACAGTCCTCAATAATCTAGCACACTCTCTCCATCTTAAAATCCTTAATCACATCCGCAAAGTCCCATTTGCCATATAAGATCGCATTCACAGGTTCTGAGAATTAGGACAGGGACATCTTTAGGGGAGGCTCCGCCTACCATACCCCCTTATGCAGACTGTAGGATCCTGCTACTCAGTGGGAAAAGTTAACATGTTCATGGATAAGAATGTTTGTGGATGGGTTTGTCTTAGCAACTTTAGGAAAAAAACGCTGATGGCCATTCAAAGTTGGATGGCATGTCAACACCTCTGGAAAGAGATCTGCTGGCAAAGCTAAAGACACACACTCACGGTGAACACAATATACAAAATACTCAATTCTACTAGAAACTTGAGTTTTTTGAGAGGTTTTGTTTGCAAACAACAAAAAATACAGAGAAAAACAATTAGTTCTCACTTGAACAATTTTTTCTTGTTTGAGATCTTGTGTCTCTTAAATCAGAGCCAACAAATTGAGAATTTTGAGTGATTCCTAAGTAGTTTCTTATAAAAAGAGCCCATGGAGAAGAGCAAAAATGGGTTGTTTGCTGTTGTGTTCAGACATACACTCCTCAAAGATTTACATGGATTTATGTGCAAATATAGACAATTATATGCAAATGGATTCATTCAACAGAAGAATGCTGTATGCCCCCAACAGTGCTATGTTTGAGGGACATCCCAGCAAATGAGACAGTCCTAGCCTTTTCCACATGGAATTTGCTCACTGCAGGGAAAGACAGGCAATAAATAACATGCAAACGTGTTTACCACTTGCATTAATTACCACTTTCAGATATGTAGTTTCCTATAAGAGAGGGAAAGAGGGAAGGCAGAAGTGAGCAATGGTGGAAATCATGCTAACTTTCCAGGAACGGTGTCATCTGGTTTTGCTTTTGCTGATGTGGCTTTGACAGATACATCTAGCCTTTAAAAGACACCTGCAAATCTTTTCCTTGGCTGCTCCACCCTCTGCTACCCTCCCTCTCTCCTTCTCAAAACCTGTCAAGAGCATGATACTACTCTCTTGTCCATGGAGTTCTCTTGCAACATGGAATCAGATGCTGCCCCTAAGCTTTGCTCTTCCTTCACGTTTCCTGAGACCACCCCACTGGCCCTCAGAGTGGTTGTGGCTTTGTCCACAACCCCCAGGAGGAGATAAGTAGCACTATCAGAACATTGCAGACTTTGCAGCATTTCGTGAAAGTCTTCTAGTTCACAGATCTAGTTTTTTGACTTTCCAAGTGTAGAGACCTAATCCCAAGGTGGATGGTATTAGGAAGGGGGGCCTTTGGGAGGCAATAGGTCATTAGGGTGGAGCTCTTACAAATGGGATTAGTGCCTTTATAAAAGAGGCCCTAGAGAGATCCTTCAGTTCTTCCACCATGTCAGGATGCAGGGAGATGCCCTCTATAAACCATGAAGTGAGCCTTCACCAGATGCCAAATTTGCCAGAACCTTGGTCTTGGACTTCCCAGCCTCCCGAATCATACAAAATAAATTTCCGTTGTTTATCAGCCACCCAGTTTTTGTTATTTTGCTATAACCACCCAAAAGAACTAAGATACCAAGTATGATAATGATAATAATCATCTAACATATTTTCTTACATAATATGTATTAGGCACCACTCTATTATATGTACTAATTGTTAACATTTAATCCACATATTTATCCATGATATAGGAACTAATCTTATCCTCATCCCTTTAAGCAAGGAAGTGGAGCCAAAATGATTCAAAGGTCAGAGAACCTTTGAACAAGTGGATGGCTATCCTTGTGTTATTTCAATTTCTCTCCTCGGCTTTAACTCTGCCTCTTCAACACAGTCACTCTTATCTGATGTCCCATGACGTCTTCTGTCTTCTCTAACCTACAGGTAGGAATCGAGGCACAGCGAGTGGGTGGGTGCAGAGAATGCCTTGCATAGCCAATTAAGGTAGGGCTTGGGGCCTGGGAGTGAAGCAGGTGGGGCACTTCTTACCCAGGGTTATGGCATGTGGAGTTGGTGGATAATTGCTTTTAATTACCTGAAGGAATACAAGGTGTGAGCCAAGGTAAATACTCCAACCAGGTCAGCAAGCCAAAGGGGAACTCTTCAGGAGTGGAAGGCAGAGTTGGACACTGAGCAAGCAGACAGCTCTGGGAAGGAGATGAGGACAGTGTCCAGAAGGTCTGTAGTATTCTCAGCTGCCATAGTGTCCCGACGTGCTTCTCTCATGGTTCCCATGGTGGCCTGCTCAGACATTCCAGGTAGTTGGCTTTCTGCCACCTAGGCCTCTGCTTGATCAGGCAGAGCCAGTGCTACAGATAATGGGGACAGGTTTCAGGTTCCAAAGGCCTGGGGTACTTCCCAGGGGTTGGTGCTGTAGGCAAAGTGCTTGAGGATGGGTGCCATAGCTCTTTGGGAGTTAACTGCCTTCACCATGTCTTGGCACTATGTCTCTGACCCTGTCTCCTGCTCCTGCCCCTGATTCACTGTATTCCAGCTGCACTGGCCTCATGAGCTTCCTTTTTCAGGTGTGCTCCTCTTTGTGCATGCGGTTCCTTCTTCCTGGAAGGCTTTTCCTCCACAGATCTTTGTGGCTTTACTTCCTCACTTTTTCCAAGTCTCTGCTGAACTGTTGTATTATCTAATAGGCCTTATCTGAATAGAAAAGACCCCCCAGCTCCATCCTATCACTCCCTACTCCTTTACCCAGATTCATTTTTCCCCAGAGTCCTTACCACATGCCAACTGATTCTGTATTTTGAAATGTCTTTCTTCCCCGAGCCCCAATAGAATGCCAATTCCTTGAGGGCAGTTTTCTTAGTCCACTCCAGCTTCTGTAACAAAATGCCACAGAGTGGGTATTTACACAACAGAGATTTGTTTCTCATAGTTCTGGAGGCTGGGAAGTCCAAGATCAGTACAGCAGGAGATTTGGTGTCTAGCGAGGGGCCACTTTCTGGTTCACAGATGGCACCTTCTTGCTGTGGCCTCACATGGCAGAAGGGGTGAGGCAGATCTCTGGGGTCTCTTTTATAAGGGCCGTGATCCTATCCATGAGAGCTCCACCTTCCTCACCTAAGTACCTCCCAAAGTCCCCACCTCCTATTATCATCACCTTGGGAGTTAGGATTTCAGCATGTGAATTTCAGGTGGGGGGGGCACAAACATTCAGATCATAGCAGTAGAGGTTTCTTTTTTCCCCCATTAATACATCATTAAGGCCTGGAATGAAGCAGGTACTCAAAAAATATATGTTGCTGGCAAAAATACAAAAAGAAAGATGAGCAGGACTATTTACTGAAACCCTATTTATAATGACGGAAGACTAGAAGTCACAAATTTTCATGTATAGTTGACTGGTTTAATGAGCTGTGGTGCATCCATGACTATACTGTGTGGAAGGAGAGAAAAAAATGCCCACAGGTGATCCTGGAGTGACGGTGAGAGGTGACAGCAAAGGGCACAGCAGCACGTACAATATGCTTCCATATGCCCGAGAAAGGGACGAGGAGTGTGTATGTGTGTGTGTGTGTGTGTGCGCGTGTGTTGGTAAAAACAATGGAAGCATAAGCCTTAAACTTTTTTTTAAAAAAAAAGCTGTCTGTAAGGGAAAGGAAGGACTAGGGAGGAAAGGGGCAGCAGGTAGAAAAGCTAAAATTATTTGAACGCGTCCTGTTTTGTATTTAACTTTGGAACCATGTAAATATTTTTACAAAATCATAAAACAAAATCACAATTAAAACCATTCATAGAAATGGAAGGCAAAATGGAACAAATGAGGCATTTGATGTCATGACTATGCCAAAGAGGAACTATGTCAAACAATTTCAAAACACAGTAGTTGCATTATATGTACCCCAGTGGGACATATTGTCAGGACCAAAAAAACAAAACAAAAACAAACAAACAAACAAACAAAAAACAAAAAACAAACCAAAAAAAACCCAAAACAAAAAACCATCACCACCACCACCACCACCAGAAAACACTGCTAAAGATCTTGAACAATTTTCAGCAATTACATATTTGGTGGCAGTGTTGGCATTCTTATTCTGAGGCTGTTGTCTGTATGTTAGTGAAAAGCAGATGAGTAGTGGTGTTGGTGGCATTGAGGGCCAGAATTTTCAGTATGAGGGAAAGGAGATGAAAGTAAGATTAGCGAATTTGAGTTAAAATCCATATTCTGTATCTGGATTGGAAGTTAGTATTATAGTATGCATCAAGATGCATTTTATCTTAAGTTTAAAAAATTTCCTAGCTTTATGAAAAGATCTAGAAACAATAACTGAGCCAGTATTAATTAGCACCCTTTAAGCCCTGATTGTGGTCTCTAAATACCATTTCCCAAAAAGGAACCAGGGCTCTTTGGAGAAGAGTTAATATGGATTCTAGGGACAAGGAAAACACAGGATGCATTTAGAACTTGTCATAACATCAAACGAGAAACCTATCTGAGATTATTACAGGCAAGTCCAAAGAACCCAGGAGAACAGGCAAAGCTAAATTATCATGATAGAAAGTAAATCCATGGTTGTCTGGGGCACGGACTTGGGAAGGTGACTGATTACAAAGGGGTGTTTGCAGAGAGCCTGCTGTTTTTCCTCTTGGACAAACCTGAGCCACAAATTAAGGCGAGTGTGTTCTGGAGAGCTTTGTCATAAGGCAGACATGTGACCACCTGCAGCCCTCCTCATGTGGCCGGCTGGGGCAGACCCAGGCACAGGGTGCAGAACTGGAAAACTGCCCTTAACTGCCGTCATCTCCCCTCTGCCCTCCTCCTGGACGACCTGTTTCTTTTCTCAGCTTCTGACCCGTATGGTAAATTGTCCAATTGCCCCTCCATTGTGTATCTCATGGGCATTCAACTTTTCCAAATCCCAAGCTTATTTCTTAATCTCTTTTTTTCTGCCACCTAAGCATTAAAATTACTTTAGGCTTTTCCATTGCCAGGAAATGATACCCCCTTTTGCCCAGTGGCTCAAGTCAGAACAGGGAGTCATCCTTGACTTTTTCCTTTTCCGCCGCTCCCAATACCCAACCCATCATCAAGAGGCGTCAGGGCTGCCTTTGAAGTAGGTCCCACATTGCCCTCTTATCTCCCGGTTCACCAGAACTGCTTTGCGCACGTGTGTGTCTCCTTTGAATCACCACAGTAACTTTCAAACCTGCTCCCTCAGATCTACCATCCACACAGCAGCCATGGGAACCTTAATCAATAAACCCGACCTTATCATTCTAGACACACTAGTGGCCTCCCATCGCACCTCCCATTTGAAATCCTGAATGCACCTCGCAGGACCACGCAGGTGTCCTCATCCCTCTGGGGTCATCTCATGCCACTCTCTTTTGTTTTCTTGAAAATGCCAACCTCGTCATTTACCCAAAGGTCTTTGCTCCTAGTCTTTCTGTACTTGGAAAGCTCCCAAGTTGTGCCATAGCCCAGCCCTGACATATAGGCTGCTTTCTAACTCCCAGTGATCCCTAAGGATTCAGTGCGGATGTCAGCTCCTCGGCGATACCTTCCCTTCCTCTCTCCATCCCCAGTGTAAGTCAGGGCTCCTGCCTCCCTTGGGCAGCACCCTGAGCATCTTTCCTGCCTAGTTCTCACTTCTGCTTCTCACTGTGCATTTATTTACAGGTTCATTTGCTAATGCTGGTCACCCCATGAGACGTGAGGCCCACGGGGGCAGGAGCCTGTCAGTTTTGTTCCTCACCACTTTATCTCTCATTGAGGATCTTAGTAAATATCTGTTAAGTGAATGAATGAATGGATCCATTCACACTGTGGACATCACAGCCACCCTTTTGCTATATGCCTTTAAAAGCCTCTAGTTTCCTATAAGGCTCCGTCTGCCTTATTCCAAGCTGCTTCCATACTTCCAACTCCACATTTACTTGTGACGCTCCTGAGCTCATGTTTTTTCTGCCTTACAGTAAATTAGATGCTTTAGTATCTTCCTTTTCCACTAGATTGAAAGAAGAAAAATCTCTTAGTAATTTTTATTCTTCTAAGTTTGCAGCATATAGGATTTGCTAAAGAAAGGTATGTTTGTCGAATTAAAAAAAGCATTTTTAAATTAAAATATTGTCCTCTGCAGTTCTAAGATTCTGTCTCATGGATCTTTTAAAGTGTTTATATTTCTCAGTATAAAGCACCCATGGAAAGCTTCACTTTAACGCTTGCTGTGGACTGATCCCCTGGGGTTTTCCATGGATCATTTGGTGCTAGGGTTCCGGTGACCACAGCTGTAGGGAGACACAGTGACAGCGAGACGAAATCCTGCCCCAGGCACACAGTGGCCTTCCACTTGCTGTCTTGGTAAATGGAAATGGTGGCACAACTGCAGTGCCCAGAAGATAGACTATTTTCATTTATTCTACATTATACGTTAAGACCTAAATATAAATATTCCAGCTATTCATCCCAGCGTGATCTGGTTACAGAAACATAATCGGAATTGTTTAAGAAACACAGGCAGCTTCTATTTTGGTCCCGGCACAGGAAATTCAGGCTTTGTCCATTTTTACAGTTTGATTTATGTGAGGTTAAAAATTCATAATGCAGGAGCCGACCTCAAGTAAATATTGTTTTTTGTATGAGCCAATTCAAACGTTCTCTCATCCTAGGTTTCCTGTTCAAACGGTTTAGAAATGAGGAGTTCAGCGGCCGCAGACCTATTTGATCTACTGAAGATCAGCCAGCCTTTGTCACATGGGGGTAAGCAGAGGCTCAGCTCAGGTTACAAAAATAGGGAACAGGGAGCCATCCCCAATTCAAACGCACCTTCTATGTCAGCTGCCTGTGTTTGTTATCTTACTTAATCCTCCGGTAATCTCATGACGTAGGCCTGCTTATCTTTACTTTTCAGAAGCAGGAACTAAGACAGGTTAAGTAACCTGCCTGAGCTTGCACGGCTGGTGAATGGCCAAATGCCGCGGCCTGACTGTGAAGCCATGTGCTGGGCTTCCTGCTGCAGACAGGCTGGCAGAGCTGCCCGTGGCTCACTGCAGGCCCATCCTAATGGATAGAAAAATCACATTTGCATTTCATAAGAGTCCTATCAGAGGTGGAGCATCTTCCTTTTTCTCCAGGCAACAACACACAGATACCCTGTGCTTTAGGAATGTGAACACGTGAGAGTGTCCCGCAGTCAAAGGCTGCACATCTTGCTGTGGTCAAGGGAAAGATTCTTGCAAAAGGCAGTGTAGTCTGAATCCTAAGGGGCGAGGAGGCATTAGGCAGAAGAGGATCTGGGAGAAAGAATATTGCACCTCAAGGCAGAGCAAGATCAAGGACACGAGGGCAAGAAGAGGGTATGGTGGTTCTGCGGAACCAAGCCCAGCTCGGTGTGGCTGGAATGCAGGTGGGTGAGGGCTGGAACTGATGGAGCATGAAGACCACATGGCAGCATGGCTCCTGAGGACAAGGCCCTGGTAGAGGCACGTGGGTCCAGACCACTGTTGTTCTACCAATTCTTAGCTCAGTGCCTGCTTATAGTATACCCTCAACAAACATGTGTTGACTGAATGAATGAGCTGTTTAAAAATGGCCATAAAGAGAGAAGGAAAAAAATGGTTTCTACTTTAAATTATTAAAAATAGCAATGATAATACGTTAATCTAGGTCTATAGTGCAAAATTAAATTAACAAAGACTAAGAAATAATCGAGAACAGGGGAGTAGATAAAGTGTATTGAACTTTAAGTCTTATGTAAAAAGGAGCCAAAGTAATTGCTTTATTCTTGACTTAGATAATTCAATACATTTAGAGAGATATCTGAAAAAATTTAAAGTATTCATTGGTATAGTATTTTAAAATGCCATAGTACATGTTACATGCAATGTAAAAGAAAGCTGCAATAAAGCATAAACAGAAAGCACAACAAAGCAAGATCAGAGATATTGGGCAAAACATGCCGGTTATGATAATAAATGGTAAAAGTTTAAATTCTCCTTTTTCAAAGCAAAATTTATAATAGGAAGTAAAAATCAAACTATACAATACAAGGCATGGACATGAAGAAGAGCTGTTTTACAATTTAAAATAAAAGATTGGGGAAGGAGAGGGGGAAGAAAGATGATTTCAATAGCAAGAAAATACAGGCATCAGGAGCCTTAAAGTTTAAGTACAAGCCTTGTTGTGCTATGAAAGGTAATAATACTAAAAACAATCACTTAGGCTTCTGGTGCTGATAAACATAGCATTGGCATTTATAAATGTATGTTTTAAAAGTCAAGAAGAAATGATCAAAAATACAACCATTAGGGAGAATTTATCAATACCACTATTCTATGATAGATAAAGAACCAGTGAAAAGGGAATAAAGTTATGTGATAGTATTAATTGCTTGCAGCTGCTATAACAAAGTGCCACAAACTTGTGGTGTTGAAGGCCACGTATTTATTGTCTCCCACTTCTGGAAATTGGAAGTCTGTAGTCAGTTCCCCTGGCTGAAATCGAGGCATCAGTAGGGTCTTACCTGCTCCAGAGGCTCTGGAAAGAATCCATTTTCTTGCCTTTTCTTGACTTTTTTTGCCGTTTCTAACCTAGAGCTGCATTCTTTGCGTTCCTTGGCTCAAGACCCTCATTCCACCTGCAAAGCCAGCAGCATAGCATCTTGCCTCAGTGGTCACATTGTCCTCTTCTTCTATATCAAATCTCTCTCTGGCTCCCACTTATGTGATGGCATTTATGTGCACCTGGGTAAGCCAGGTGAGAAAAAGAAAATAGCTCAAAGCAGTCTGAGCTATGTGAAGTATGCAAAATTTATTAGGCTTAGAGGGATGTGGATATAGGACTTAAGTCACACCCTTGCCCCCACTCAGGCCCAGGGACAATTGTCTAAAGGCATATTGTTCCTGACTAACCACCTCACCCATTATCTTCCTGTTCCTAGAATTTGTTATACAAAGAACAATGTATAGACAAACAATTGCCTATGTTGTTTTAATGTAAATTCTTGATAAACAACTTAGAAACTGCCTCTTCTTTTAGGAACTGCCTCTTCTTTCTTTGTTTAAAGTCTGCTTGTAACTGCTGCTAAGGGCAACTTGAATCTATGCTTCTGGGTTGCAGTTCTCAAACTTTGCCCAAATAAACTCTCTACATACATTAATTTTGCCTCTTTTAGGTCAGCACAGGATAATCTCCCCATCTCAAGATCCTTACCTTAATCACATCTGCAAAGTCTCTTTTATTCTATGCAGTAATATCCAAAGGTTCCAGGGACTAGGACCTGGCTCTCTTTAGGGACCATTGTTTAGCCTATCACAATGATAATAGTTAATAAGACTTGCTAAAGATCAGGCTCATACTGATAGTGCTACTTATTCTCAAGTGTCTATGGAACATTTACAAAAGTTGCATAAATTTGGCTTTATGAAGTCCCCAAAGCAATAATTGTTGTTTGCTGATACAGTCTTCTAAAATTCAAAACTTATAGCAAATGTTTAGAAAGAATAACTCAATTACTTAGATATTACAAATAAAAGCACTCCCAAATAACTAGTAAGACATCAAATATTATTTCAGATTGTTTATAAAAATCATAAGAAAAGAGGATATAACATAACTAAGGCTGTCACAAGTATTTGGAGAGGTTGATTTTTAACCCTAAATCCTTTTAGTACCAAATTAAAAGAACATATATATATATATATAAATATTACCATTCAATGCTGGAAGTTAGAAAGAACATAATATATATAAAAGCAGAAATGAATAAATTAGAAGATGGTGGAATTAATAAATGAAACAAAAAGTAATTAAAGTGATTTATTTGCAGAGATAATAAACACCTCTGCCCAGTTGTTGCCCGTCACCCAAGAACCACACAAAAGGTGAGTGTTCGTGAAGGAAAAGTGTTTTATTCAAGTGCCAGCAGCCTGAGGCGATGCAGACTGTTGTCTCAAAGACCATCTCCTCTCCTCTGCTTACTGAGCAACTTATAAAGGGAGGGGCGGGGGGTTGGTGGCAGAAAGCAAGCGTTGTACACATCATGGTGACTTACTCAATGGTTATCAGCAAACAGTAGGTCGTCTGGTGGATCTTGTCATCAGCAGTCTGTGGTTGGCCTATTCCGGACTCCTGTTTTTCCTCAAGGTCATTTTCTAATATTATGCCCCAGCAGCTGTGTGAGCAATGCAACCAGCAGGTTAACTCTGAGCTTTTAAGACAGAACAAACTGAAAGCAAACTGGAGGAAAAATGGCTACCCTTTAGTCAGCTTAGAGATATAGTCTGGATGGCCTTTGGGATGCACTGCCACAGTATGTTTGAGAAATAGAGAAACTAAAGCAAAAGAAACTTCTAAATGAGAAATGAGGATCTCCTTTATCATCATATTAGGATGTTATTGTTTTGGAGGCTCTGGACAGAGGACAGAAACAGGAATAGACATCTGATATGCAAAAGATAAAACTATTATTTGCAGCTAGTATGATTGAATATAAACAATCCAGATTGTCAATCAAAATAATACATGGATTGCTGATAGAATTCAGTGGCTGATTATGAAAGTAATAAATAAAAACTAGGTCTCTATATTCTTTATAACCACTTAGAAAGCATAATAATTATTGTGAATATTATTATTAACAAAAATGTGCAGTATCAATATTTTACATAACATGTCTTAGATGGTAAGATTATTTTGTGTGACTAAATTTCCCAATTAAAGTTTCTATTTTAGGGAAAGCTTGCTAAAATAATTCCAAAATTCATTTGGAAAAATTAAGTATTGAGAATAAATTTGAAATATTTTGAGTAGAAAGTATTATGAGGGGAAGTGTTTTTTCCAAATATTAAAAATACTATAAAGCTATGTTAAGTTTTAGTCCATATAGCACTATTATTAGAGAAGGAGTTTGAATATATGATGTAGTTGGCAAAGGTGAATAGTCAGAGAAGTCATAAATTATTTATGGAGAGTGGAGATTTTGCTAATCAGAAGGAAATGTGTCAATTTCCTAAAGTATGTTAAAGGGACATGCAGAGGGGTTATGAAGTTCTGATAAGTCACAAATACTCCACAAGTACCCCTATCTCCCCCAACCATAGCATGGGCAGCCTGTAGCTATTCCAGGCAAAACCACTGCCACTTGCTTTCTAATTGAACATAATTGAACATGACATAACCAATAACAGAGAGAACCAACACCAGGCACCACCACCCCCTGTTTCCTCAATACTAAACAGAAAACCAAGGATCACCAGGCAGAAGAGGAGAGTAGACTCAAATAAGAAAGACCTGGATGAAGGAACAGAAAAACATATATCCTAGAAGAAATATGGTAAATTGAAATGCAGAAGAAAAACTAAGAACAATACCCCAATTAATAGATAGATATAAAATTTTTAGTTCATAAACCAAGAACAAGATGCTCTGAAAAAGAAAGAAATGCAAAATAAGAACAACTATTATAGATTTAAAAAAATAAAAGGGAAGTCAAAGAAGTTTCCTCCAAGGGTAAAGAGGTGAAAAATAAGACAGAAATGATGAAACACAAAGGTCAGAGAGGAGAAGAAACAGAGAAGACAGGGAAATCACCAGATTAAAAAAAAAGAAGTGACTCAAAATTAATAAAGGACATAAAACTTGACACAAAAAGAGCTCCACAATGATTTATAAATGACCCCAAGTGAATTTTATGGCCTCTTTGATCATATAGCTGATCATGTTTTCCCTTTGCACTGAATTCTAGGAAGTGCAGAGGTTAAATTTTGAGCCCATGTCTAGAAAGGTGGTCATGGATGGACCATTTTCATACCATGCTGAATTATCTATTGTCAGCTTGTTACCATCTCTACCACCACTACCATCATCACCACCACCACCTCCATCATCACCACCACCACCTCCATCATCACCACCATCACCATCATCACCATCACCACCAACATTATCATCATCATCATTATCATCATCAACACCATGATTATCATCATCATCATCACCACATAACACTACCACCACCATCACCACCACCACCACCACCATCATCACCATCATTGTCATCATCCCTACCATCAACACCATGATTATCATCGTCATCATCACCACATAATCACCATTACCATCACCACCATCATCACCACCACCACCACCACCATCACCACCATTATCATCACCACCACCACTCCTACCACCACCATCTGACCACCTTCATCATCACCACCCTTGCCATAGGCATCTAAGGCTGGGAACAATATTTCTCAGAATCTCATTCTGAAACAGTTTGGGTTTAAAGTTTGTCTATGAGAATAACTTGTATAATTGACTTGGAAAGTGGAAAAATAGTTGTTAATTCTGAGCCTAGGCCTTAAGAAGCATCATGCATTTCCATTTGTTGTCCTTTGCTCTGTTATCTCTAGGAGAAGAATATGCCCCACGTGGCCCCTGGTCCCAGAGAAGGGCGAAAGATTTGTGGAGTGGAGACAGCAGAGCCTGCAGTGACAGCTGCTCCTGTCTAACTCACAGGTTAATGTGGAAGGAATGCTTGTATTCCACTTGTATGTATGCCACTGCGATTTTGTAATTGTCCATTACACAGTACTTCTGTGGTACTAGACTGATACAGGTACACTGACTTTATCTTACTTCTCCTATTATTGTTTGCCATTATCCCTGCTGTTTTCCTCCCTTACTTAAAAAAATCCTATTTCGATTCATGTGGGATGTCTTAAATACTTTTTGGAGTAAGGTGAAGCATAAAAAAGAACACCAATGAAATATTTTGGAGACTGCTACATTCTCCCTTCTGATTTCCATGAGTGGTTCAGATGATTTTTAAAATGGTATCTTGTGATAGTTCTTAATATTAGCTTGGAATGTAGCCATTAAAGGGAAGTCTAGGATAAATAAGTCAAATGAGAATAATGTCAATCACTTCGGCCATGGAGGGAAGAAGATTCTGGAGCAGGAAACCAGGTGGAACATTACCAGCAGGTGATGTGCTGTAAAGTAATGCAAATGAGTTAATGACTAAGTTGAGAGTAATCACTGGTGCATACATTTGTCCTATTCTGTGTTTTTCCTTGAAGAATCTCATGGTTATATATTTTTTACATCAAGGATTTTCTTCTGCTTTTATTCTCTGATTCGTTTATTGTTTTAAGATTTATTGCAGTTATAAATTCTGAAAGAGGAAATCTCAAAGTCATAACATAATGAAATCTTAAGCAGCATTATGTTAAGAATTATCAAAATTATCTTCAATTTTTAGGCCAAAGTGCTAATATACTTTAGAATGCTTTTTATGTATTGTCCCTCATTCTCCAAATTTAACCTTTTACTGCTTTCTTTAAATGAGATTGGAACATCTCTAATGCTCAGTGATCTGAGGACATAGCATCAATTGATAATGACAAAGGAAGAAAATCAGTCACCACCAACACAAAACCCTGGAGGAATTAACCAAAGTGGAAAACCATGTATTTTGGGCAGAGGCTTAAAAGAAGCAAAAATTATGGCTTTGTTAGATCTTCCCTACTTTCTGCAAGCATATAGCAGGTCTGTGCGATTTATTTTCGAGGCTGCTCTGTAAGCCTATGCTGAGACGCAGCGAGTGGTTACTGTGAAATGATCATTAATTCTCCTCCTGTTTTGCTGCACTGAAGCAGGTGATGATTATTAACCCAGCAGTGTAGGGTAATAACTCAGGCACTCTTAGTCCCTGAGCTGGGGGAGACATTGCTAATTGTGTATGGAGAATCAGATTTCCCTCCCTGTTTTAGGAAGGTAACCTGCTTCTCTTCGTGTATCTAAGTCCTGTGCTGCACTGGTACAGCAGGCATGTTTGTGTCTCACTCCAAGAGCCTTTGCTATAATATTTTTAATACAGAAGGACCCCCATTTGCGATGGTTCAGCTTACAATTTTTGGCTTTATGATGCTACTCATACAACCGTTCTGTTTTTCACTTTTAGTACATTATTCAAAAAATTACACGTGATATTCGATACTTTATCATAAGATAGGCTTTGTGTTAGATGATACTGCCCAACTGTAGGCTAATGTAAGTTTTCTGAGCATGTTTAAGATGGGCTAGGCTATGATGTTCAGTAAGTGTATTAAATGCATTTTCAGTGTTCAACATTTTCAGTTTAAAACATGTTTATCAGTATGTAACCCCATCGTAAGTTGAGAAGCATCTATACATGGAATTGTTTTTTTTTTCTCATGAGGACAAGTGGATTTGAGAACTGTTTGAGGAAGGAGCAGCCTTCACACAGGGTGAAGGTCGCATGTGGAGAGTCAGATGAGAATCTTTGAGACAATGTTGGGCTAAGAATAGAAAGTGCTAGAAACCCACTGCGCCTTGGGAGAAGCAATGGCTTTTATGCATTGGTGTCAACCCAACTAGCCGAGTTAGTGGAGAGAAAGCTGAGCCTAGGCTGTGGGGCTTAGACTTGGGGGTCCCTGAGCTACAGTTCAGCTAACCAAGGCAGGGGCACATCTGCCAGGTACATAGGGTCATGTCCAATGGGCCTGCACTGAGGGACCGAATGTGAGTGAGGATGGGGCTTGCTTCAGTATCACTGAGCCATAAATCCAACCGTCTGCAAATATATGGAAGGCAACAAAGGGGAAGTTACTGGTGGCCAGTGAGCCTGGGATTGAGGAACCAGGCAGCAAGGCAATAACCAGTGGGGTCTGGGCTGGCAGAGTACTGAGCAGCTTTCCTGGTCTTCTTTGACCTCTGGTGAACTTGGCTGGGGCATGAATGAGTCATGGCCAGTGAGCCATGGAATTCTTTGATCTGTCAGGGAAAGGAAGTGGGAGCCCTGTAAAAGAAAGAAAAATGTTCTTGCAGGATAAGAAGAAGGCTTAAGCCATTTGATGATTAAAGAATAAGAATAAAGGAGATTTGACCTAATGTTTAAGGCAGGCTGAGAAAATGGATTGTGTCTGTTACAGAGAGCTCATCCTTATGAAGTACAGCAGAGCCTTCCAACTACTGGTGCTTTTTTTAAGCCACAAAAGTTCTGGGAATGTACTAGACAGCACTCAAGTAACCAAAAGCTTATGTCAGAAGAGCAGTGTTTATTTAACATCCCCATATGTGCGGAACATGAGCCACATTGAGGGGAATGGCAAAGAAAGTCGGGAATATGAAAGCACATATTCAACAGAAACAGAATTTTATTTTTGCAAGGTGGACCAGCAAAGTCAGAGTCTGAATGAGTTAGCTGCTGCTGCCTGACAAATGTCCACAGAGCAGCGTACAACAACATAGCATCTGTCCTCTTTCTTCACAGCTTCTGTGTTGGTGAATTCACTGACAGCTAAAATTGACATGTAACCCCAAATCCACACTCATGGTGCTCTCATGGTCACCCATGGATGTGCACAGAGCGTTGAAACATCTGAGTCCCGCGGCATACGCACTTCTACCGAGTCAAACAAAGCAATGCTCTGCCTTTGGTTTCAGCTCATGCTACAGATGATTGTGCTTTCCATAGTCTATTTAATGCCATGTTTTTTGGGGTTTTTTTTTGCCTCTGTTGTGTGTTTGATGGTGATTTCACTGTGGAAAGTGGCCCCTATGTGCAGTGCCGAAGAGCTGTCTGGTCCTAAGCACAGGAAGGCTGTGCTGTGCCTTGTGGAGAAAACGCATGTGTTGTTAGATAAGCTTCATTCTCGCAGGAGTGGCCATGCAGATTTCCATAGTTGTTCAATGTTAACGAATCAACAAAATACATTAAGCAAGGTGCCTTTAAACAGAAACACATAAAACAAGGTTATGTAGGGACTAGGTGACAAAAATGCTGTGACCACAGGCTCACAGGAACCTAATCCTGTATTTCCCGTAGCAGCAATGGTTCTGTATTCTCTAGTGACTTCACTAGTGTTCACGTGACTTTGTGGGACATAAGTACTATAAATAATGAGAGTCGACTGTATGTTTGTTCTCTCACAGCTTCTGTGGGTCAACAGTCTGCACGCAGCTCAGCTGGGAGCGCAGAGTCTCACAAGGCTGCAGTCGGATGCTGGCTGATCTGCATTCCTCCTCCGAGCCCATGTGGTGGTTGGCAGAGTCCAGTTCCCTGTGGCCCTAGGACTGAGGTCCAGTTTTCTAGCCGGTGTTAGCTGGGGCTGTTCTCAGGGTCTAGGGGCTTCTGTGGCTCTCTGCCTTGTGCTGTTCTCACAGGATGGCAGCTTGCTCCCCTCTGGTCAGCTGGGAGGGAGTCTCCTCCAGCATGACATAATCACGGCAGTCCCTTCCACCACCTTCACTGTATGACGTAACCTCCTCCCGGGAGGGCACCCCATCACCTCTGAGGTATCCTGTTGGCTAGAACGGAATCTCAGGTTCTGTCCTTCCTCAGAGTGAGGGGGTTACACAACTCGTGACTCACTGGCGTATCATATTAACATGCGTCTGCTATGGAGACTTACCCAAAATCTTCCAGAAGATTCCATGCAAACATAGGGAAGATGAGAAGTCACTGATCATTCAGGAATGATCTGATAATCTGGAAATCACCATCGACAGAGCGTAGGTCACCAGGGCTGCATTTTGGTGTAGAAAGGGCCACTGGACTGTGCGTCAGCTCACCTGGGTCCTTGTCTCGGTTCTGTCCCTAACTACCTGAGGGCAAACCAAGGGCCTCTTTGTTTTGTCAACCCTGCAAAGTGGGCTACACGATTAGACACCCACAAATAAGTGCACTGCAGACATTCCTAAATGAATGAAGTGGTGAACCCAGAGCACCATAGCTAGTCTATGGATCTCCGAAACTGTGGGCAAGCGCCCAGGGAGACTCTACTTCTTCCTGTTTCCTTTTTTAAGAGTTCTTCAAAGGGCCCTCATTTTGTGATGAAATTTCAGTGGAATGAAGATAGAAAGGCCCAGAATTTTAGAAATAATTATTTATGTTCACCTTTGCTAGGTTTGAAATTTGCCAGAAACCTCCATCAGCCCACACTGAGCCCGCAATCCGCACACTACTGCCTGACAGGCCCATGGCCGAGCTACTCAGAAGGGTCTGTCCTGCATCCGGATCCTGTGGTTCAATAAGAGTTGGGCAAAGGGTTGACAGGGTACCCAGAAAACTTGTTCGGTTATGGGTTTACATGTCCTTATAGGTAACTCCAAGGCACCATAATTATGTACCTGATATCTCTGACAATCCACATAGCTCATGGGGCACCTTAAGCTGCCCAAGCCTCCTCCTTGATCTAGGAATACAGAGGGAATTGGATTTTGAGGTATCTCCAAAGGGCATTAGCATGTGACCTAATTAAGCTCCATTTGTGAGGAATACACTTCAACTAGGTCCTTTCTCTTTAAGAATTATTTTCAGACTGCAGCCCTTTGTTTAAGAACTGCTTTGTTTCTCTTTTATCTGGAGTCCAAAGCCATTAGCCATGGAGTTCCTGCCTCTTTGGGGCATTCAGACACAGAGTGCAGATGGCCAGACAAAGAGTGGCCCCAGGCCGGACAGCACAGCGTCTTATACCAACATTTGCTGTTTCAAAGCCATCTTTTCTGAACAAAGGCTCCTTTCTATACAGAGGACTCCTAATAAATCTTTTTTCCTCCCCTGTAAAGTTATTTGTTTCTAACCTTTGCAGAAACATACCCTAAATTCCCAATTAGGTAGGAAGCAGCCTGGGTCATCAATTCTTTGCCAAGACACTGGTCAAACCAGGTCCTTTCTCCCCCATTAAGTGTTATTTCTGTGCAAAACAAATAGACTGATTTTTGATAACCTCCAGATTCCTTTTTTCTACTCTCAAGTGCTAACATTGGGTATGGGAATATAGAATAACTGCTATGCCCAGCTCCCAAAATTCCCAACAAGCAGAAGTGCTTGCTCAACATTCAGATTCCTGGGGTCCAGCCCAGACTGATTGGATCAGGATCTGGAGGGAATGGGGGAAGGAGTCAGGGAGTGGGTATTTATAGCAACCCCCCACCAGGTGTTTCAGACATGCAGATTTAGGAAAAACTGGGTGGCATTTGTTTAGAGCATCGTGTTTCTGCTTGCAAGAATAAGCAGTTCATTCAGAACAGCAGGAGAACACCTGCTTATTGTGCTGGTTAAACAGGCTCTGCCTTTCCTTTAGGAGACAGGTGTGTGGTGTTTGGCTCAGGAAGAAAACATATCAAATGGCTTTGGAAACAATGATCTCTTACGTGAGCAACTCTTTGGCCTCCTCTTCCCCCAGGTTTTATCAGGACTTCAACCTCAGTGGTGAGCAAATACAAGTTTAAAAGGTGCTGGCCACTAAAATTATAACAACTACAAAAAGTGGAATAATTTGTAAACTAATGTTGCCCTTGTCCATTTAGATGGCTCCATCCTTTCTGCCAATCTCCCCGAAGCAGATTGGGTCTTATTTGGGGACTGGAAAGCAGTCTTCCCAGTCATTTGCCTAGCTTTCACCCATGAGCACACACATCAAAACTTTATCAGGGAAGTAATAGGTGTCACTTATCCCTGTTTTGAGGGCTGATAGAGGCTCAGTGATCATCCTACCATGAGATTTGAAGGAAGTCAAATTCTGCTCCGTTGTCCTGAACCTATTTCTAGCTACAGGCATGCTGGGTTTTGTGCTTGCTTAGATTAATGAAAGAAACCTCTGGTTGCTGGTACTCTTTATTATAGAGGAAAGGTAAATAATGAAAGGGTTCACCTGCAACTTGGCCCTGTGATGAAATGGTAAGTGGTCAGTGCTGGGAGGTTTTGGAAAGGAGGGGCTGCTCTCTTTCCCTGAATCACCAGCTGTCTGGTACCTCACTCCAGGGGCACCCTGGTGTTCACCAGCAGATCACGCTGACACCTCAGTGTTTTAATAACTGGAATGTCACTTTGAGGTGCCAGTACAGCTAGCTCCCTGCACATCCTCCCCATTATGTGGGGTGGCTAAATGCCACCTTCCGTTGTACAACATGTTTGATTTGCTTCCTAGCAGTGTTTAGCTGTGGTTCTGATTTGTTTTGTTTTGTTTTCTGTCCTCATGACTAATGCTAAGAATGATGATGAGTGAGCAGAAAACAATTTAGTAATTCGGATTAGATGAGCTCAATGACATGAAAAGCTCCTATAAAGCTTCTCAAAAGGAGTCTTATAGTCTCAGAAAATGAATTTGGAATGTATTTTGGCCTTGTCCTAATGAGATCCTCCATTCCACACTGCTTTTTATGACAAAATATTAGCATTTCTAGAAGGGAGTACCCATCACAGCTTTAGGGTTGGACTTTCCTGGGAGAGCTCTCCCATCCTCCTGCTTAGGAAGACATTGACAATGAGTTAGGCTCAGTGATTTTTCTAGTCTGGGCTGTAATTGGAGCACTGTATTTTGAGGTAAGGCACCTGGGTTGGTACAGAGGAGGTGAGAAAGAGGTGGGATTGTAAGAAAATATTGGGTCAGTGGACCCAGAAAGACCCTACTTCCAACCTCACTCTGACTTCCTACTCCATGAGGCCTCCAAGGGAGGCTACACCCAGAGGACAGTTTCAGGGGACAGAAATGGCTAACTAGAGCTCCAGCCCAGGCACTAGCTCCAGAATGTCTCTGGAGCTAGGAAGGGTCAGACCACGCGATGAGCAGACCTTGGCCCTAAAGATCCAGCCAAGGAGACCATTTCACCCTGAGGCCAATGCTTAGTTGGTCTTGGGTGCTACCTCAGACCACCCAAAGGCCAGGAAAGTTCACACGAACTTTTAACTTTGGCCACATGAGGAGAAACAAAGAGTGTACAGAAAAGCCAAGAAGAGAGAGTCTAGAATCCTGCCAAGCTACTACAAGGAAAACCTCCCAAAGGGAGAGAATCCAGACCTGTGCTTGACCTTTAATTTGCTGATCTTGAGCTAGGATTGGGGTGGTTTTGCTCATTTCTCCTGCATCTACAGTGTCAACAGTGTGGTGGGAGATGCGAGGGGAAGAGGAGGCTTGAGTCATCAGGCTTTCCCCTGTTCTCTCTCTCTGGGAGTCCAAGCAGGAATGTCGCTTTTCCCTCGATGCTTAGATGCAGAGATGAGCAGCTTTTCAGGGGAAGTCTGTCCACACCTTGGCGGGACAGCCTCCCCAGTCCTTACCAGCCCGCCTCGTACCCATAAGCATCGGGAATGCCTTTGGATAGTTGTGAAGAAACCGTTCAAGTCGGCCATGCCTCCAGGTACGACTGCCCCATACCCAAAGTGGAGCAGAGGCCTCCCTGTCCCCCATCCTCGCAGCCCCTCCAGGGAGAGTCACACCGGGTGAGCCCCAGCACGTGACAGCGCAAGTTACACAGTATACTTCTGTACAGTAAAAAGGATGCAGATCAGCTGCTATTGTATAAAACTTAATATTTTGTCATCCTCCCTCATGAAAAGTCATCAAATAGATACAAATGGGTTTCACTCTGTAACCTACATTTTTCTTCCACACCACTGGAAATGGCACATTTGCTGGACAACCTCAAGAGCAGATGATTCCCACATCGAACCTTTCTCCCGTCTTTTGCAAAGATCCAGAGGATTCAGGATGCACAAGGAAATTGCTGTGCTGGCTCCATGTCCACCAAATTCACCTCAAGTCTCAAAGTTTCCCCTTTATTACTTAACAGGATCCTTCTAAACAGCATGAATATGAGCTTGTTCCAGCCCTGGGGACAACCGCTGGGCTCTCTCGGGGACGTCTTACCCTTTGGCACTTGGTCAGCAGACTTGTTCTGTGAAGGGCCACACAGAAAATATTTCAGGCTTTGCAAGCCGTAAGGTCTCTGCCACTGCTCCTCAGCTCTGCCGCTGTGGGAAGGCACTGGGTGTGGCTGTGTTCCAATAAAACTTCACCTACAACAACAGACTGTCAACCAGATTTGGTTGTCCTTTGCTGATCTCTGCTTTAGCACATGAAGGATGAGCCTGGGGGCTGGGACCCCTCCTGTTTGGTCTCCCCAGACTGTATCCCCTTCTCCTGGGGTGGCTGTCCCCTTCTGAGTAGGGCATCGTGCTTGGCCTGACCCAAGCCTGGCCAAGAGGGCCTTTCCTCCAGGAATGTTCTGAAATGGACACGGGAAACAGCCCGTTGCTCTTTGGTGGTAGAAGCCACAAGATACAAAGCCCAGGCCCTGCTGAGGAAGCTCATCTTGCTGGTGCTCAGAGCACAGTGGAGATTCCAGAGGGAGTGTGGGGCCTGGGGCTTCTGGGCCTGTGCAGTTGTCCCTGATGCCTGCCTGTCTTTACCTCATTGCACGAGACAACTCAATCTCCTGCTCTTACATTCCTCCTTTTTCTCTGACTGGTGTAACCTGAATTTCTGTTTGTTGTAACCAAAGGAGTCTTCATGGATCCTCCAAGCCATATCCCGTGGGACCCAACTAGTCCCCAAAGTTAGAGCCGATAATTTTTATTGGCTTCCATTTATGTATTTGGGGGTCAGTCTTGCTTCCTTATGAATAAATGCCCGGCTCCTAAAGGAAAGAGTTGGGCACCTTCTGCGCAGGTGACAAGAACACAATTCCATTTCAGAGCTGGGGTCAGCACACACTGACCGGCCAATTCCAGAGGATCAACGCACAGCCATGGTCTTTTCTGTTCCAAACCAAACCCCTAACGAGTGATGAGCCTGGGATGATGAGCAGTTAGGCCACTTAGAGGAGACCTGTCATCCTATAGGACTCAACGCATGAGACCAAAACTCACCAGGGGCAATACCCCAAGCGGGCACCTCTCCACTCCCCTGTGTCTTTGGCCTGTAACCGGAGCCAGAAAGACCCACCCAGTGGTGGAGTTTCAGAGCAGAGTCACCGTGCTATCCTATATCCACCCCAGCCCTCACTGAGCTGCTTCGGTCCCTCTGAGCAAAGGGGACCTTGAGACCTACGAGGGACTCCATGGCTTCCTGGGTCCCTCTTAGGCACCTGGGTTTGTCACCTGCACTATGTGAGGATTAAGGGGTGACTTCTGGGCCTTTTCCTATCTCAGCCACGTCCACACACAGCTCAAGGGTTTGGGAACTCAAAGGCCTGTTGGAAGGAGTGTAGGGGCATCTGTGGCCACTTCACTGTCACTGATGCAGTCCTGCTGGTGACTTGCAGGGTGGTCACATGTACATACTGGGCTGCAGCAGAGCGGGGTGAAAAGCTGTCGGGTTTCCCAGAGTCTTTGGCCCTGAAAGTTTGATAAAAATGACATTATCAGCCTTCCACAGAGCTCTGTTGTTTGTGCTGAGAGCCCCAGGGTGGAGGCCCATAGGCAGCCTGCCCGCGCCAGGCGGTGGCGTCTTTCTCGTCTTTCTTGTGTGGGTTTTGTTATCAGTGCTCTGCAGGGGCACAGAAGGGTTTACGCTTAACCTTCGAGAAACATCAGAGCACCAGCCACTGTTTTCACCTGTGGTTTCTCAGGTCCCAGGTGGGGGCAGAGAGGGAAGGCAGGTGTGTGGATTGTGTTAGCACAGGCCTCACATGTCAACCTGTGCTTCCCATATGTTAGGGGCGGAACCTCTATTTAGAGGGAACCTTTTAAGAAAACTCAACATGTGGGACAGCACACAGCAGAGAGGCCCAGCCTGGCGGGCTGAGTGCTGGGCCTTTCCCAGCAGCAGGTCTCTGGGGTGCCTGACAGGGCCGGCTGTGAAATCCTCTGATGCCCATAAAAATGTATAATGTTAACACAAAACAAGTACAGGTTAAACACACCCACTTTACGTTATGTATACTAAAAACAAAACGTTTCACATGCAAAAAGTGATTGCGCCATCGTGGCTGAAGGCAACTTGAAGGAGTCCTTAATTTGAAAGGCTCCCAAGTGAAACAAGTTACGAGTTAGATGGGATGCCAAGCACCCCATGTGGGTTTGCTATCCTAGGAGCTGGGATCCACAGCAACCTTCTCCCCCCTCTTGCAAAACTGGTCCTGATCTACCTGCTCGTTACCTGGGTAGTCTTGTCGCCAGTTCCACCTTTATCTTAGACCTAGGCGCTTGCCTTGCAGCTTAAGACAGAGTGTGAAAGAATTGATCCCCTGCACAAACCAAACATGGGGTGTCAAGGTGGGGAGACTCGAGTTGGGCCCAGCAGGGCAGCAGCCCACTCTGTACAGCAATGAGGTGACCATGGCACCACAGGGGCCTTGTTGAAGGCTTCCCAGCGGCTGAGCACTGAGGATGAGATGAAAAGGCTTCTACATAGATTATTTATTTAATCTCCTCTGAGAGATTCTCTTCTGGGCTTCAGATCCCACAACCCCGGGTGGCTGGTGTCTCATTTTTGTAAAGCAGCATTGTGTAAACGAATGACCTCATGTAGCCTCTTTTACAAGCCATTTATTCCCACTTAACAGATGAAGAAATTGAGGTTTAGAAATAACAGGTACCTTGCTGAGGTCACACAGATACTGAGTAGCTGATCTGGGATTCAAATCCAGATCTGTTGCCCCCAGCTCTGAGTTCTTATCTGGTAAAGTTCAGGTCTAGTAATCATTTCTATATTGTGAGGGTCACATATTTCAGTGAGTTGTTTAATGGCAGAACAGGGTAAACTGTGATAGTGACAGTCTACCCCAGTGATGACTTATGTTTGATACTAGAAATATATGGAATTGTGGTGGGGTTTTTTCGTTTGTTTTTTTGGAGACAGAGTCTCACTCTGTCGCTGCAGCTAGAGTGCAGTGGCATCGTCATACCTTACTGCAACCTCAAATTCCTGTGTTCAGGTGATCCTCCCACCTCGGTCTCCCAGATTACTAGGATTACAGGCGTGTGCCACCGGGTCCAGCCAAATTGTGTGTTTTCTTCAATGTATTTTTGTCTTTTTAATAATACAGAGAATGTCTTTATGTACAGTGTGAACAAAAAGAGAGAGGGTAGTGCACTTGCCTCCTGACTTTGTCTCTCCACTGGATCCTCTCTGCACACTTATTTAAAAGGCAAGGAAATATTTCACCTGGGATCTTTCTAGACCACAAGGAGCTGGAATCTGAGTTATGAATCTTTTACTGGGAACCACACTTTTAGCAACTGAGTGAAAGTCCTTGGATTTCTCTAAGGGAATTGTGTGCATTTATTCAGCTGGTAGTTTTCAGGTTTATAGTTTGTATAGGGATTGTGATTAATAAAAAAATGAACAAGACAAAAATAAATTCCTTCAAGAACTTTATAATCTTATAAGGAAGTTAAGACATATCCTCAAATAATGACAAAGAAGAGGTATTTTCACTTCATAAAATAGCACAGACTTAAAGGGAAGTGTAACAATGAAGTTCCAATGTAGCTGTTGGGTTCCTTTCGGAAGAGGCCTGTCAGGAGGCTGAGCCTGGGTCCCTGTGCAAAGGGGTAGCTTGACCATAGGTGCCAGGCAGAAGCAGGACCCCACGTGGAACCTGCAATATGCCCAGCAGTGCTGAAGGAAACACACAGGTCCATCTTCATAAAAGCATCTACAGCCCAAACATGTCGAGGGTCCTGCTGTCTCCTGGAATCAAGCCAGAATCTCCTATGGTCAACTTTGAGTCACTGTGCCTCATTGGAGATCCACAAGTAGTAACACTTCAGGAAGATTTGCCATCCTACAGACGGCTGTTTGGGTTCATGGAAGATAAAGGGGCTGTGAGGGAACAGGTGAGGCAACAGGCAAGGGAGGAAGATGGTTGGGGGGGTTAATCCGTAGTCTCCCTGTGTTTTCCTTGCTGCAGGGCCAATTTCCCTTTGTAGAATCTCATGTGCCAACTTGGGCACAGGTATTGAAGCAAGGCAACCCCTGTTCTCACAGACTCGGATTATAGAAGCAGAGATGGAAAAATAAAATCCAAAAGAAAAAATAAAACTTATATAATTTTATTTTAATACTATTTTTACTAATTCGAATTATAACTCACTATTGTATTTCCTTTTATTTTGAAGTGTATTTTCCATGAATTTTTGGTATAGATGGAATTCTGTGTTTATTATATTAATATTCAATTTCCTTCCCTATTAAAAAGTCTGTGAATTCTTGTGGAGGACTCAAAAATAGAGATTTTGCTTTGAAATAGAAGTTGATTTTGCAACTCTTGTTGCACATGTTTTCTAAAATGATGTGCTTTACTCACATGGCCTGGGTGATTTGGGGGAGCTTTTCTGCCCATCCAAGAACCAGTATAGCTTGGCTTATCCCCACAACTGCGTGATCTGAAGAAGTTCACTTCCTGCTCATTGATTCCTGCAAATTCTGAATCTTGCCTGCCTTCCTCCCACATCAAACCATCTGAGTAAGAGTTTCCAAGTGACACATTTCAGGCCTCAACCCAAATTTGATTCAGTTGGTTTGGGGGAGAGCCTTGATGACTAAATTTTTTAAAAGCTTTGTAGGTGATTTAGTTGCATACTTTTAGTTCCAAACCACTGAAAGTTTAGAAATTCCTCGCTCCGTGGATAAAGAAATTAAGTGACTTCCCTGAAGGTGAACTGCTAGATTATGGCGAATTCCTGCCTGCTGGAGGCCCCTTGGGTTGTAAGTGCCATGAGCCCAGCCTCCAGTCCTGCTTCCAGCCTTGGGCAGCTCATGCAGGTGTGCAGTGACCAGGAGCAGAACAGGTTACACTGCTGGTGCGTGCGTATGGCTGAATCTCACTGGGAATCCCGGGAAAGGTGGGACCAGAGAAAAAAGCATCTGGTTTTGGAGGTCCTTGCTTCAGAACCCACTTGTGCCATTTCCTAGCTGTGTGATCTTGAACGAGGAGCTTAAATGTTTACCCTCGTATTTCTTGTTTGTAGTAAGAATTGTTGAGAGGATGAAATCACACAATCACCTTAAAATGTGTAGGAAAGTGCTGGACGCACTCTACAGACTTAACAGTGGCTGTTTTCCTTTTTGTTATAATCCAGTGCTCTTTTTTCCAATATATTTTGCCTATAAAATTTTTTTCATTTCTATGTAATAAACATTTGAAGACTCTGTTGAGATGGAATGGGGGCAATGTGAACACTCTAACCGATGTCTGGAATTTCATATTAGTTAGGATACAGACTGATGCCTTTCAATTCATGAGCCAATTTCTCATCCTATCTAATTTTAGTTCCCTTCATTACTTCAAAATATTTCCCCTTGAATTGGCAAAGTGAGAATCTGAGCCATTTATTTTTCCATTTGCTGTCTGCAAACCACATTTCACTTCAATTTTCTCCACCTTTATGGTTATGGCATTTTTCTTACCATCTTAATTGCTGTCAGACTCTGCTGAAACACAGTGAAACATTGGACAATTATAAATATGTGTGTACAGATTGGAAATTGCTGACTTCCTCAACATCGTGGCTTGCTAGCAAGATTTCCGAAGACTCTCACCTCTCTCGGGAATTAAAGTCCAGCATTAAGGAATGGTCCTGTTGGACTCAGTCTAAGGTCTGTTGATCAAGGGTCAAATTTGAAAATGGTTTCAGTGCTGGTGACTGAGGAGCCTCCCTCTCTGACAAAGGCCTCTTTAGAATCCTGAGCTTGATCAGAGGGGTGATGCTGGCTTGGCCTGCAGCGTCCCAGTGGTTTTATTGACCTCATGGTGGCTTTAGTAGCAGGAAAGTAGACTGTCCCATTCAAAATCTGACTTGGAGAGGGAGAGCTATGCTCAGGATTTTATGAGTGAGCTATTACCCATTTATCAAAATCACTTCTCTTATCTCCTCCTGTTTCTGCCCCTTTCCGTTCAGATAACAGCTAAATCCCATAATTAATAGACTAAAAGGAAGAACATTTGGTTATTGATGTCTTCTTCCTGACAACACATGATATACTTGTGGGGGTTTTTTTCCATTTTTTCTTCATTTTTAAAAATTTTTTTAAAAGTTCAAAATATTAAGGGGGTATAGTGTTTTTGTTACCTGGATGAATTATATAATGCTGATGCCAGGGCTTTGGGTGTTCCCATCACCAGAGTAGTGTACATTGTACCACCATGAGACACTTTGATGTAAGATCCTAACATTCCTGTTTACCCTCCTGAATATTAATATTATGTATTTTCAAAACCTAGAGTTCTAAAAACAAATTCGTTACATTCTCCTTTTTTTCCCCTGGCTATCATGAGAATAAATGTTGCTCAGTCATTATCAGGACCTATTTCTGAGATTCTGGGTATATGTGACAAGTGTCTGCTCCTTCCGCTTTGACTTGGCCTCCTGATGAAATGAGCATGACATTGTTCAGGGCCACGTGGCCCCTTGCCCTTGTCTGTTACCCTGACACCTGTCCCCTTATCCATGGTCAGAATCCCAAAATCAAGAACAAAACCTCTATGCAATAATAAAACAGTAACTGGATAAAATAAATGGTAAATAGATAAAGCAATGGAGGGGCTGATGGGAAGCTACAGTGAAAACCAGCAAGACTTTAGGGAGAAGAGGTGAACAGAAAAATGAAACCAAATGCAAAGGGCTAAACAAACCCATTTCAAAGACGAGAAGGTTATAACCAAAATGTCAAAACAGTAAAAAAAAGGAGGGCTGGGGTATTTGCTTCTCTCCTGTTCCCCGCTGGTTGAGACCACTTCTTCCCCCGACATCACACACTGTGCACAAGTCTCCAAAGTCATGTCGTCCCATGAGGCCTTTTTTGGCCATTGGTTGGCCTTTTCTTGGCGACTCCCACATCCCCGTGTGGTCTCAAGTTCATCATGGTCTAATGTCTTCACGGTGTGTACATTATGTTGAGGAACATAGACACCCAAGCTTTGAGCACACTCCTTCCCAGGGCCCAGGGCCCTCTGGACTTGTTCCCTTGTTCATGGCTCCTGCCAGGTTCTCACATAGGGTAGCCCGCTCTTGGGCAGGGTGTTTGTGCATGCAGTTCCTCAGCACTCGTGGTTTCCTTTCCTTCCCTTTTCTCCCCATTCCCGCATGGCCACTGCAGCTGGCCAGCGCATCCCTCCCTCTGCCCTGAGCACCTACTCTGAGCATCTTCCCTGAGGCAGCATCTCCTGTCCCCCCACAGTGTCTCTGTCCCCTTTCTATTTAATTTCCTTTGTGGTGCTCATTAGGAATCATCTTTTACTGGTTTTCTGAATAGATTATAATCTGCCTACTCTGGCTAGAATGGAAGTTCCACAAAGCAGAGGCCTCAAGAGTCACATTCACTGTGTCTCCGCTGCCTAAAACATTGCCTGGCACCTAGCAGCTGCCTGCTGGGTATTTGCTAAATGAAGGAATGGTTTTGAGTTCTCTGAAGGCCAGGCTCAAAGACAGATGAGACAGTAGTCTTTTGGCAGGCCAGTGTGGACAGGGAGAGGAACTTTGTGAGGTGTGTGCATATGTGTGAGTGGACAAGAGGGAAGGAAGCTCTTCCCAGCTGTCTGCTCCAGAAGCTTCTCCATTCTCTCCTGGCATCTGAGCTCACAGTTGCTGCAGCCTGGGCATGGATGGAGGATGAATGCATGTATTCTGTCCACGCCTGAGACCGTTGGACACATATGTATGAAAAGACCCTGTTGGCAATGGTAGAGCGATGCCATTACTGATTTGGAAACTTTGCAATCTACAACACTTTTAGGATAAAGAGGAGTTATAACTGAATACATTGATACAAGGAATTTAGAAAAAATTCATGGTGTGTATATCCTGGGATTAATATATATTCATTTAACTCCCCTTCATTCTCATAGATTTAGATATATGATGATAAATGTATATTTTGCATGGCAACCACAACAAATCATTGCAAGCACTTAATTCTTCAACAACAACAAAAGTTTGGCGGTGAGCTATGCTGGTAAAAAAGGCAGGAAAGAAATTTTTTTAGTCATCATGAACTAAAATGAAATGTCTTTTCATTAACACTCAGTTGAATAGAAATATATCTTAACCTTATAAATTTAATTTCCAAATTTTCCTACTAACCCAAATTTTATTATACAAGATATATATCCTCACATTTTAAAAACAAATCCAGGATATTGGATATCAATAATACAGGATATCGTATAGCATTTTTCTGCAGACAAGGTTTGCTGCTTTTCACCAGAGCTAGGATTTGGCATCACAGCTCAAAGTTTAAGACTGCTCAGGAATTATAAATGCGCCTGGAACCAGCTTTTGCCGTTTAATTAACACCTCCTGACTCCCAGGTGAAGACTGCGAAAAGATCAACTGCCCAAGCCACTGGCCAGCCAGCTCCTTCCCACACCTGAAGGCTAAATGCCATCCTTTCGTTAGTGCTTAGAATCCCTTTGGAGGTCAAGTATGTGCGGATCAACACATTTCCGTTCCTCAAATCCTCACTCTGTGATTTGGCTTCGGTGGCCAGGGTGCCAAATGCTTCCTAAAAACCTGTCCTTCGGGCCTTTGGTCTAAATTGACAGGAAAGTTTGGGATGAAGACTTGGTTTTGAAGATGATATTCTGAGATTTCTGCAGCACTGAGCACCCTCTGAGAGGCCATCTGTTCAGGCTGAGTTTCTGCGGTTTTTCTTCTAGACAAGATGAACTTGCAAATGCAAAGAATAGCTCTTAAAGTGTCTCTGAACGGACATTTCACCTCCTGAGCTTCTGCTGCTGTAGCTCTTTGGGCTCTCATCCACTTTCTAACGGTGGAAGGGGTGGGCAAAAAAATGGGGGAGTAGCGAAGTTTGCTTTTTTTTTTTTTCAAACTAATACATGTTTGCTGGTGAATAGCTGGAAAATAAAATAAAATGACTCATAATCATATCAACTAGAGATAGTGCTCAGATATTTTGATGTTCTGTTGTTAGGTACGCATATTTTCAGGACTATGTCTTGGAGAATTCAGCTCTTTTCATTGATTTGAGTTTTTATATTTAAAGTGGGTTTCTTATAGATAACGTTTAGTTGGGTCTTGCTTTTATTAACCCTTCTGACATTAATTGGTATATTTAGGCCATACATATTTAATTATTGATAGAGTTGGATCAATATCTTCCACGTTTGTAATTATTTTCTATTTATTGAGGATATAAATCAGGCACTGCCCCAACTGCTTTATGTGTACAATTTCTTACTTTTCTCCACAACCTCATGATGCCTGCACTTTACAAATGAGGAAACACTTCTTAGATGTATGACATACCCAAAGTCATGGGGTTAGTGAAGGGCAGAACTTGGAACAGGGTGTAAAGCATTCTTTAATGCTTCTTTAATGGTTGCTTATGATGGGCAGATGGATGAAGAATTGGATACAAAGATGGATAAATATACCTCAACAAAAGAGAGAACATATTCAATTATATAGATAGATTTACAAATTAATATTGCATTTTAAGCATTTTCTCAAATTATTACTAACCTTTAAAAATATTTCATAGGTTGTTAAAATCATAGTTCTAGTGCAAACAGAAAACACATACGTAGCAGAGTTGCTTTTAACTCCGAAAGAAGCCAGTGGAATAACAGGTGCCTCACAGGCTATGAGGACATAAGACACATAGTGAGGAGAACAACGCTGAAAAATGCTTGGGGTTTTAGATAGATACAAAACTGGTTAATATTCGCACAGGGCAATTAAACCACAACCTTCAAGGTAATCTTGTCCCATGGATCAGTCACTATACCTCATCTGTTTTCTTCAGGTGAACCTGGACTGAATCAACTGTTAATGAAGCCCGTCTATTCTCTGAGAGTCAGATGCCCTTCAGACAGGCTCATTAGAAAATCATTTAGCCCGATACTAAAAGGTAATGAGCTCGTTTTTGTTTTTTGCCTGATTTCTGAGTTTTGAAAACTTTTCCTAAATATCTGTGAATATGACTGTAATGGCCTTTGTGAAAGTATGTACTAGGAAAGTTACCACGACAGAACCACCTGGAAGACTGCCTGCACGATGAGCAGTCTCAGGCTGGGTCCCAGACCCTCTGGAACCTGCCTTACTTCCTTGTCCTGCTGCAGGGAGCAGGGGCCCTTCTGTTCAGCTTCCAAGGGGTTCTGGTTAGGGAACTGTGTGGGGCACACTGTGCTTTCTGGCGGAGCCCTGCAGGGAGGGGAATACGCCTGGAAGAGCCGGCCCATCCACACAGGGCTGAAGCCCCCCTGAGCCTCACCTCTTATTCTGGAGCCACAGGACAAGAGGACAGTAAGCCTGGATTCCCCACTTTAAGCCGTCATTGATTCCTGTAGGGAAACACTTTGCTTTCCCTCCCGTGTTCTTTCTTCTGCCCATAAATAAGAACCTCCCACATGGACAGCTCTAAGAAGACCTGAGAGGAATCTTCAGTCTTCCCCATCCCTCAGAGGCAGGTCCGCAAATCCAATTGGCTCATTTTGCATGTCAAAAAGGAAGTCTTGGTCCTCTCTCCCACTTCCACTTCCAGATCTTTAAGGCCCATCTGTGACCCGGCCTCATGAAGCCTGAAGGCATCTCCCCTCATCTCGCAGTGAGTGGACAGCAAAGGCCTGCCTGGGGCAGGTCCCTGCCTCTGTGCCCCTGTGTCAGAGTCTTCACCTGCAACCTGGGTGACTCAGAGCCCTGCTGCCTGCAGTTCAAGGACAAGGGCGGGGGAAGCTCCATCCTGGACTTGGCGGAGGGGCCTTCCACAAGGGCCTGCATTTGGCTGTGAAGTCTCTGCTCAGCAGATAAAGGGTAATGCTCGGATCCCAGCCAGTCCCTGGTGTCCATTCTTCTCAGTTCATTAAAATTTGGAGGAGGAGGCTGGTAAAGAAATGCATCCCCAAACCTCCATTATTGCTCCAGAGCCAAGACCTCAAAAAGCAAGCCTGTCTGGGGGGAACCAAATGCTGGTGCTCAGGTCCTCTGCACAGCGAATCACCGAGAGCGTCAAGCTTGGACCCAATCACAACAGAGTCTTACGAAGGAGATTCTGTGTGTCTGCCTGTTCATGAGACTTCTGATGTCTTGTAGTCAGAGGGCACATGGGACTTTTGCCCCCCAAACATCTGGATGTGCGTGAAGTCAATTCAAACATCTTTATCTGCGGAATCAGATAGGATCAGAAAAGCCAACTGGGCGTGAGGAGACATTTGCCGCATTCTAGGACCTGGGGCACTGCTGCCCACCCGCTGTGTGCCTCCAGAGCAAACATTGCCAGGGTCAACATCCCCTCCCATGGGGACTGCATGCAGTCTCTCCCAGCGATTTTCCATCACCGATGGCTACACGATCAGCTTATTTTACAGGAGCTATGAACAATACACAGCCGGGCTCCCCCCCCCCCCCCCCGCCGCCCCTCCCCCCATGCAGGGATCTAGTTCATTAACACTTTTGCTCATGCTTCTAGCATGACTAGAGAATTAATGAGTGACCAGTCTGTCTCCAGGACAGGAAATTGTGTTATCTTTCTTTGTATTATGAAAATTGTTCCCTATGAAATTACCTTTGTCTCACCTTTCTTGAAAGAATTTGCCTCATAAAATGGACAGAGCCTTGTAGCTCTTAGGAATGAGAACTTCAGGAGCTTAATCTTGCTGGAATTTGGATGTGAACAGAGATGATTTCCCTCCTAAGTACACACAGATTCCATGAGCTCTTTCTCTCTTACAGCTGAGTTGGTGCTTCCTGGACAGAAGATTTAGGCCTGCAGCAAGGTGATGTCCAGAAACAGCCACAGGGTCTGTCTGGCCTTTCAGAAATGGGAGATAATGGCTTTCAGAGAATCAATGCTTTGGTTACTCTGCTAAGCCTTGCCCTCAAAGGACAGGTCTATTTCTGATACTTGTATACAGTAACTTTGAAATGGATTTGAACATACATGGAAAGAGCTAGAAGAATATGAAAACTTCTGTTGGTGGTTTCTAGTAAGCTCATCATCATAAAACCAAGTTCCCTGCAACATGCCTCATTATTAGAAGGAATTTCCACTCACACATAGTATTCGAAGGACGCAATCAGCCCCCCTCTCAGCCTTTTCCCCTTCCGTGCTGGCCCTGTCCTCAGGCGGGCTCTCTTGACGTGCGTGGCAGGAGGGGTGCATCAGCAGCTCTGGCCTGTCTGTCTTAGGCTCACACATCAGGACTAAACAAAGACTCTGATTGGCCCATTGGGGTCACACGCCCTTTCTTGACCAGTCACCATGGCCAGGAGAATGGGCTAATCAGATTGATCCGGACTGGGTCATGGCACATCCATGACCAAGAAGAATGGGACTGGCCCCACCATCTGTGTGACATAGGCTCCCCACAGAAGGGCTTGTTTTACCAGGAGAATGGGGAGGGGCGCTGGACCACCATTTCTAGAAAGAGGCCTCTCCTATCGCTAATGCCAGTAAGTACAAATAGACATGACTTACTGTGTTCTCCTGAGCACTGGGTTCTCCTGAACCCAGTGGGTTTCTCATAATCCCTTGTGCCTGGAAATATAAACTCAACCCACTTACCCCCTTGGAAATTGCACAAAAACTGGTACACAAATGTAACCCAACTCAAGATTGGCTTCAAACCCTTTGACACTTTTATGGTTGTTATATCGCATTGGAGATCCTGTATCCTATGCCGTAGAATCCAAGGTCTGGAGGGGGACACAGGGATAATATATTTAAAATTGGGGAAATAACAGCACACTGAGGGCTCAGGTCCCGTGGTCGAGTGGTGGCTGTGTGGACCTTGATTGGAAGGCTGCTGGCATTCATTCTAGGACAATGTCCTTTCCCTCTTTTAGGACAAGAGTATCCCAGCTACTTTTCCTGGCGTGATAGATAGTGCATTGACAAATTGTGGTTAAATCTGCCATAAAGACAGCTTGAGATTCATTAGGAGAATTGGAGTTGAATTAGAAATGCTAATTTCAAGACATCCAAGCAATTCATTCTGGTTGGCATTTTTCATGTTGTTTTAGAGGCTGTTAAGAAATGAAGGAACTGAATGTTGAACAGTAAAGGTCAAGGATGAAGTTTTTTGTTCCCCTGAGAAGGAGGACCCAAACATTTCCTTCCTGGCACCTCCTCGATAGGACTAAACTCCCCATTAACTGCAGGTCCAGTGGGTACTTGCAGGGTTAAACTGAACTATTACAACACAGTTCTTGCCAAATGTCCACTCCTGGGAAGATGCAATAGATACTTTTTCCTATTCTCCTGCTGAGTACAACTACCCTGCATGCTGCATATAAAACAAACATAAGGAGACTCTGGAAGGTGGAGAAAAGGCAGGTCAGACAGGGACCCACGGCATAGTGGTCAGTTTCCTGAGTTCTTTTTTTTGTACGTATCTTTTTTGTATGTATCAGATTTAGAGCTAAAGAAGTCAGTTACGTGGAAAGGTGAGGACAAACAAAAATCCCAACAAAAGCCTGCTCTCTCTGGCCAAAGGACCAGGAAAGGGAAACCTAGGAAGACAGAAAACTTAGATGACAACTGACTACTCCAACCAAACACCGCATAAGAAAAACTGCAGCCCCACCACCCACCCTGCTAGCAAAGGCTGCTGCATGGGGAGCCTAGACTTCCACCTCTGCCTGTAACAAGAGGCTCCAGTACCACACCAGGGTGGTTTCAGAGAAGGCCGAGCAAGAAGCCTGGACTTACATCCCTGTCCAACAGTAATGAGCCTCTGTGCCCTTACTGGGCTGGTGTCAGGGCAGGACTTTCAACAGCACCTGGGGTCATGAAGCCATCCTCCCCTTGGTGCCAGTGGAGACTGCATGGGGAGCAGTAATGAGGCATTACTAACTGTCCCAGCCAGGGAGGAATCGGGGCAGCCTGTGGGTGCCAGAGCTCCTGACCCTGCCCAGCAGTAACAAGGAGCCCTTCCCATCCAGGATCACCAGCTGGGGCACCTCTGCTTCCCTCACTAGTGCAATGTCAGAGGAAGACAGCTGAACAGAAGGTTTAAAAAGATCCAGTGTCTCCAAATATGCTACCCCAAATGTCCAGGTTTCAAACAAAGATCACCATTCTACCCAGAACCAGAAAGATGTCAGATGGAATGGAAATAAGCAATCAATACCTGCCAAAATTGAGATGACAAATATGTTAGAATTACCTGACACCAGAATAGTGACAGCACCAAATGCCAGTGAGGATGCAGAGGAGCTGATCACTCAAACACGACTGGTGGGAGTGTAAAATGGAAACTTACTTCACACAAGAAACTGTACACAAGTGTTCATAGCAGCTTGATTTGTAACAGCCCCAAACTGGAAACAACCCAGCTGCCCTTTGACAGGTGAATTCTTAAACAAACTATAGTACATCCATGCCATGGAACACACCACTCAACAATAATAACAACAATAAAAACAATGAAGAAACTATTAATACATGCAACAACCTGGATGAATCTCTAGAGAATTATGCCAAGTGAAAAAAGGCAATCCCAAAAGTTTATGTAATGTATGATTCCATTTATGTAGCATTCCTAAAATGAGAAAGTTATTGAAATGGAGAACAGATTAGTGGTTGCAGGGGTTGAGGCAGCAGTGGGAGTGGGAGGGAAGTGTCTATACAAGCACAACCTGAGGGGTCTCAGTTGAGATGGAAATGCTCTGCATTTTGACTGTATCAATATCAATATCTAAGCCATGATATTGTCCTGTAGTTTGGCAAAAGGCTACCGTGGCACAGTGGGGGTAGGGAGAGGGTCCTGTATCATTTCTTACATGTGCATGTGAGGCTACAGTTATCTCAAAATAAAAAAATTTAAAGAAAAAAAAGCGAACCTCATTCTTGTGCTTTCAGCTAGAGTGGTCAGCCAGCTTAAATAGTTCTGATATTTCTAGAACCTAGCATAGAATCCTGTTTAATATGTTGTATTGAAATAGCCAGTGCAAAATGGATCAGAAGTCAGAACAGACCGAAGGGCTCTGTCCACTGACCATCTGTGTCCTGGACACTCTAACCCCTTCACCCAGCCTCTGTGGGGACAGAGCAGGGTGAGGTTATCGGATAAGATAAAACCTTTTCTTAGTTGTGACTTCTTGGACAATTTACCTCAATTGTTAGCTTATTAGCAAAATATATGTAACAATACTTGCCGTCCAGAGTTTTTATAAAGATTAAGTAGGAAAATTGTGAAAATGGTGGTGGTGTTCACAGCTATGATTCAGATCTAACCATAGGTAGTAGGTTGTTATTACAATGGACAAAAGAGGGCAAAATCATTAGAAATATAAAATTTGCTGAAAATTATACACAGGATAAAATTGTTCTTTGTTCTGTTTTTCTCTTTATGCCTTCTTTGGATCAATCAAATATTTGTATTATTCCCTTGTTCTTATCAATTAGCTTTTTTGTTATACATTTCTTTATATTTCTTTTAATGGTTACTACATATTATCATATACATCCTTCACTTATTAGAATCTAATATATATCAGTATTTTTATTACTTCCAGAATAATGGAAAGAGCTTACAACACTTTAAATTTATTTATCCCACCCTGCCTTTTGTGATAATATTGTTCAATTTTATAGTTTAAGTCCCATGACACATTATTATTGTTTCATATATAGTTGGTGACATTTTTTAATTTACCCACATATTTTTCTATATCAATATTCATCATTCATTCATGTTTTATTGTGCATCTACCTGAAATCATTTTCCTTATGCTCAAAGAACTCTTTTTAGCCATTATTTTCCCTTCCCTCTCCTTTTCTTTCTTTCTTTCTTTCAAGATAGGGTCTTGCTATGTTGTCCAGGCTGGACTCAAACTGAGGGGCTCAAGCAATCCTCTAGCCTCATGCACCTGAGAAGTAGCTGGGACTACAGGGGCACACTGCTTAATATTTGTGTTATTTTGTAACAGTGGACAATGAATTCTGTCAATATTCATTTAAAAATGTTTTTATTCTCCTTCATTTTTGAAGAATATTTTTATTAGATACAGAATTCTACATTAGTAGCTGTTTTCTTTCCGCACTTTAAAAATGTCATTCCATTGCTTTTTGGCTCACACTGTATTGGTTGAGAAATCAGTTGTCTGTCTTATTGTATCTTTAAAAGTAAAATCATAACAAAAATCTTTCCTAGTATAAATAATTTTTTAAATCCTATTTTACACACACACACACACAGCCTAAAGTTCTCTTAGGCATTCTAAATCTGTGGATAAATTTGTTAAGGTTTAAAATTAAAATGAAGGGTCTAAACTAATTCATTAATCTAGAGTGTAAAAGATAGAAACAGTGTGGTCACACTAATAGATCACATTCTTTTAAATATTACAAGTGGATTAAGTTATCCATTATGTGCGGATTTTATTTTAATTTTTAAAATCCATTTTACATTTAATTCTAACACTTCTGGAGTTAAAATTTTTTTATACACTAAAGAGTATAACTAAAATCCTATTTAACTGAGGCCACATAATTCTAAATACTTCTGGAGTTAAAAATGTATAAAATAAATGAAACTTGATACATGAAAACATTTTAGCTAACAGAGATAAATAGAGCCAGAAATTTTATTTGTGTAAGAGATCTGCTTATATACTCATTGAGCCAAAAGAGCTCCTTTTGTTAGAGTCACTGGATCATGAGCCTCAAACTTATAAAGAGGTTGGTCTAAAAACTCACTTAGCCTTTGTACCAGGAGTTGAGATATGCTCATTACTTCTTTTTTTTTCCATTCAAATGTCAGATGTCCAGAGTTCCCACCCAGGATAAGTACTTGTTTAGATTTTACTTCTTTTTCACTCTTAAGATATTTACATACATTTTCAGTTAAGGTAAACAGACTTTTTAATTTTATGAGATTCTAAATTAGGTATGTATATTTTCTATTTGGACTTAAAGACATTTGAATTTGATGTCTTTCTTAGAATTTTGTAATGCTTATGGATATTTTAAAAGGTATCTGGCTAATTTTGGACATCCTATGTGGCTTTGAGTTGTGGGGATAGCATTTTAGGTCATTCTGCTATTCCATTCTCCTCAGCCCCTCCCTCCTCCCTTGGACCTGGGGTGCCTTGCGCTTGACAGCCCTGTGGCCACGGAAGAAAGAGACCAAGAGGGGAACAATCAGGGGCAGGATCCGAGGGGTGCCTTTAACCTCCAGAAAAGGGGCAATAGGACAGTGGGATTTCTTATAGGTTGCTCCACAGAGTTCTCTAGTTGTAGGAAAGGAGGCAGGATTCAGGCAAGAGCCCTCTCTTCAGAAATAAAGATAGTGCATTTTGGATGAATCATTCAAAATGGGGGATGGAGTGCAAAAGGGTGAGGAGCCCCTTTAGTTATGCCACTTTTAGGTTCTATGGTGCTGATTCTCTTGTTCTGTCACCCTTACATGGCCTGGCTGTTGAAGAGATGAATGCTGAAAAGGAGAGTGTCATGTTGTGAAGAAAACATTGAACTCAGAGCTAAAAGATCTGGGTTTGAATGCTGCTTCCGTAACCTAAAAACTCTACTTCCTTGGGCAGGTCACTCAACTTCTAAATCTACTTTTTTTTTTTTTAAGTTGGTTAAATTAAAAATCTCACAGGGTGGTTGGAGACACAAATGAGACAGAAACATGAAGAATCTCACCCCCAAAGGCTGAGTTCATCCTTGGACTCGTACAGTACGTCTTCATTGAATTAATGGATTAAGATAGGCAGCCATTGACTTGCAGATGACCCCGCTCCCTGCCGCACTGATAATTGACTTTCCCTGAGATTGCTTTAGCAGTCCCTGCTATGAGCCCTTGACATCAGCAGGGGAAGCTTAATGGAGTCTGGCCTATTACATATTCCAAGTTTAATGCTTACCCTCAAGTTAGGAGTGAGGGAAGAATGGTGTTCACTCTTCAGTGGCATCTCAAAGCTATTAACATTTCTCTTTGCAGACTATATTCCATTAAGGATCTCTTCTCTGCTTTGCCTTATCCCGGTCTTGTTGCACTGCATTTGTACACATATCCTGGTCTCTTCCATGTCCTGGTACCTGCTGTCCCTTGGTGATGCAAGCTTTTTTTCTCTTCTTATTCCCTGCACGATATCTTGCCAGACTTGTCTAGTTTACGTACAATAACTTTTTCAGGGCTCACTTAGCTGTAGCCTTTGCCTCCACCACTTAGGTAAAAAAGGCTTCTCAGGGCTCCCTAAGCGATGTCTTAGTTGCCAAACCCAATGATCTTTTCTTAGTTGATATCTTACTTGGGCTCCCTGAAGCCAGGGAGACTGCTAACTAGACTTTCCTTCTCAAACTCCTCTCTTCTCTTTGTATCTAGGGTTTTATGTTATCCTGGCTCTCTAGGCACTCCTGGTGTAGCTCCACTCCTCTGTCTAATGCAAGCATTCCCCAAGGATTGGCCCCATGTCCTCTATTCCTTTCTTCTTCTATAATTTCTCAATCAAACATTCCCATCACTTCAACTATCACCTCTATTCCAGTGACTTAAAGGCTACATCCCCGCCGTTTTAATTGACAGATTTGTTTAACATATCCTGTTAATTGACAGATTTGTTTAACATATCCTGTACAACGCTGCAAAGGGTAACAGAAATGAGAATTACATCACATGAAAAAGGCAGAGAACAAGGGAATCATAAGGAAAGCATTAAAAAGAACATAATGCCAAAATGAATTAAACAAAAATGTGTTCATTACCTTTTAAAAAATTCTTAAGCTTATTGAAAAACAAGATCCATTTATATATGTTTATAAGAGATCTACCAAAAACAAAAGTGACACATCTAAAATGCCTAATGTAAAATGAAATAGCTTAAGAATAACTCCAAAAACATAAATAGAAATGAAATAACAAAAGTATAAACATTGAATACAAACAAAAAGAAAGCAGGAAAAAAAATACATGAAAGTAAATCTGAGGAAAAATTAGTGTGACCAAAGGATCAGTTTCAATTGCTAAAAGATACAATTCACAGGGATATACAACTGCTAGGAATCTTTCTCTGAACATACCAAAATTAAAGGTCAAATTGCTAGAAAATCAAGAAGCAGCAGCTAGAAGTTAAATGGCAGTGGTGGACTTTCATATAATCATGAGGTAGAATTTCAGCCATGAGGTAGAATGTTCTATGCCCGTAAGTTGAAGCTAATGTGCACAAAAAAGAATCTGATATTATTAGCTTTTCGTTTATGAGAGAGATGGATGAAGATATATCAGATATTAAGGAGACTTTTTTCCCCAGCATGACCTTGGATAATTCACTTAAATTTCACTTGGCTTCTCCAACCTGTGCTCCACAGATGAAATATATGGACTGGAACAGAAGTGGATGAATGACATTGAAGGCTGTTTTTCAGCTGAAAAACAATTTGATTCAATGGCCACTTCACTTCTGAGATATTAAGCTATTGGTTGTTAAGAGTATTTTTAGAAATTCCAAATCTTGGTGCTTGTGTAATAGAATGTCATATTTATCTGGGCAATAACATTGATATGGAATGTCATAAGACTATTTGAAAAATCCCTAAGAAAACACTTTAACCATAATTGTTTGTGCCTTTCTGACATGGAGTCCATGGCTTTATAACATCAAACTACAATCATGTCCTCAGGAAGATTAATGGAAATTAGAAGAGTCAATTATTAGTGGATGCAAGATTAAGATTCAGAATGCATTATAAAATCATAGACTCTCAGGGTTAGATATAACCTCCATTTCTACCCAGTCCAGCTCCTCCTTGATTCTTAGATCTCTCTATAGCCTGCCTGCTGGGGGCTGCACCACCAATGGCAAAATTATTACAGTTTGATATAGTCTGTGCTAACCTTTGTGGTGCTGACCTTTCAAAATTCTTTATTTTGATTCTGTACTTTCTATTATACTTATAGGCTGCAACTATATATTAAATAAGCAATTAGAAAAAGTCTAATCTCTCTTCTACATGCATATTAGTTAAAGATGTAAATCATATAATTCATTTGAGCAAGGAAAATATAATGAATTGCTAATTTTTTTTCTTGAGACAGGGAGTTGCTCTGTCCCTCGGGCAGCTGGAGTACAGTGGCATCATCATAGCTCACTGTGACCTCAAACTCCTGGGCTCAAGTGATCCCCCTGCCTCAGCTTCCTACGTAACTGGGACTATTGTTGCACATCACCATGACTAGCTAATTAAAAAAAAAATTTTTTTTTAGAGATGGGGTCTCACTATGCTGCCCAGGCTGGTCTCAAACTCCTGGCCTTAAACAATCCTCCCACCTCAGCCTCCCAAAGTGCTAGCATTACAGGTGTGAGCCAATGCACCCAGCCATGAATTGCTAATTAATAGAAGATGGTTAATTACTAAAAGACTTTGTAAAAGGATTCTAAGGGGTCCAGGAGAAGCAGGTGCAGAGGAACAGGTACTGCCTCCAGTGTAAGGAAGAGAGGACAACAAAAACAAAGAAAATAGTAGGAGAACTCCGCCCCAACACTAAGAGTGAAACTCAGACCCCACTGAAGAAGGCACCGCTGCTACATATATGCAGGAAACTTGTCAGAGGGCACAGGCTGGTGCTGGTCTTTAGAAGCAGCCACTACTGACAGTGTGGGCAGGCTGGAGAGCCTGGCCGTGGGCTGCCCGGCTCTACACTGAAAAGTAATAATGAAGAACCCGACTGCAGGATGGGAGAGTCTTCCTGCCGCCAGGCCTCACGGGGTCTCTCTGGCGCCCTCTGTTGCTGAAGCCTAACCTTCCAGCAGCTGGGAAGGGAGAAATGTTTACAGGGTCCAGCTCCAGAGTCACAAAACAGGGCAAAGAAGGTGTGAATTCGGATCTATGAGACGATATGGCACAACACAACAGCATTCCTTTTGTAACGTAAAAATAACCAACATGTTTTTCTGCATCCTTCATTTGCTCTTCTTCCTCTCCACACTGTCTTCAAGATAGGTCTCAAATGCAAACCTAGTGTTTTCCCAGCTTCTAGCTCTGTATTTCCAGTTGTCTGCTGTTCAGCTATGCCTGGGTCTCCCCTTGACACCTAAACTCATTACATATGGAATCATTTTAGTTTCCATCAAACTTCTTTGCCATACATTTCTTTCTTGTCTTCATCTTATCCCAACATGGCGTGACAACCACCTTCATATCTAGCAATACAAGTGTTCATCTCACTTTGTCTTAGGAAGCATTTTGTCTCCTTTCTGATGCAAACCCCCAGAATTCTGACTTTTTCCTCTCAGCTGCCAACCTGCCCTTCCTGTTTCTAAGTTTCCCCTCAGAATCACTATGCACACTCCTGTTACTTGGATCACGGGTTTCCTCTGCTTCAAAACCCTCGATGACTTTCCACCAATACTGGCCCTGCTTTATGGTGAAAACACCTTTCACACTGAGCTTTCACTATGCCACTGCACACCATGAACTTACGGCAGTAATCGTTAGAATGCAGCAGTTTTTCTCAACTTGCTGGCTAGGCACAGAGCTCTTGAGCAACACAAAGGTCTGAAGAGAACACACTCTTGAGATGCTGTGTTGTATCCACTCAGTTTAGGTCAAATCACACCCAGTGAAAACTGAAGCACAACATAACTATGCTTCACACACACAATCTAGGCCACCCAAGGCTGGCACGCAGCTCTACAGAGCCACGAGGAGGCCTAGCTTTATCCATTTTTTCCCACCTTCCTGGTACCTGGCATCTATCTCAAGACCATCCCTTGGCATTTCTCCAGGTATCATATGTGAATACAGACAAGAGAAAAGGAGATACAGCAGGGTGAAAGGTACACTTCGCAGGGCTCAATCAGCCCGTTCAGCAGCCTTCTGGACACCCAGCCCAACACTTCCACCTGCAGCTCTGTGTCCAGACCTTTGTCATATGACTACACTTAGCTGCCAGGGAAGCTGGGAACACAGTGTTTAAATGAGATGTAATGTTACCCAAATACAGTCTGCATCCTCCTGCTGAAGAGGAAGGGAAGGACGTCTCCAGGGCTGGCAAATCGCAGCCTCTGTCTCAGTGGTCCACAGAGGGAATTCAGCTCCTCAGCTTTGCATGCCAAGACTTCCATAATCTGGTTGCAACATACATTTCTATTTTTATTTTTCATTTTCCCCCACACAGACTTCACTCTAGCTAAATACATGAGAATGTAGAGGCAATAAACTTTTCCAGAAATGATGGAAGTAAAGGAGGAGAAAAATAAAGGGGTATTTGGCTTTCACTGTGAGAGGCCTAGAACATAAGCAGTTTTATAGAATTGTTGTCACAAATGTTAGACTTCTATCCTATCACCAATTTTTAATTTGTCACCTGTTTTCTTCTTTGAAAGTCAATAATTCTACCCCACTTTCATCATCCCCATCCAATCTCTTGCTGCTCCATTAATGACCAGGTTACCAGATCTGGCATTTCCATACTGTTAATGAGATACATTATTTAGAATTGGTGAAAGTGTGTTAAATTGGTTTACCATTTTAGGAAGATTTAAATTAATTTCCAACATATTTTCTTGGATTTATCTAAGACCTTGTATATTCCAGCAATCATGCAACAGAGCTGCAAGTAGAACAGAAGTGTTTGGAATAGTATACAAAAGGAATGAGGTTCACATTAATGACAGTACTTAAAAATGTCATCTGGACCTCTTGGTGGTCTGCTCATTTTGTCAGTTTCTCATGCAATTTGTTTGTATTTCGAGGAGAAATGAGGGGGGAGTCCTCTGTTCCAGGTTTGCCTGTTGGGAACTACAGGTGTGGTCAGTTCTGGGTTTCACCTGTTGGGGACCTCATGGGCATCACTGTACTCATCGAGAACAGAATGGTGATGGAAAAGAAGGTAACATCTCTCCTCCTTTAATGGAAGAAGGTTTGTGAGTCACCAGAAAGTGGCCTCCTGGGGAAATATTTATACAGAGATTTCATCAATGATGAGAGAGGTAAATCGGCTTGGATGTTTAAGACAAGGCAAACAGGTTTTCTTTGTTTTGATTCACCTTCTTTGCATGTTCCTATCCTCAGGGTAAAATGTTTTTCTTACTTGCAATTCTATTTAAATTGGAACTGGATGTATCTGTCTGTGATAGGAGCTAGGGGTTTGGGAGTTCAATTTCTAACACTCAGCCTATGTAACTTGAGTCCCATTTCAGGAAACTGAAACCGTGACCTACACTAACCCACTGGATCCATCCTTGTGGCCAGGCCAGTACCTGGTCCAGTGGCTTGATTCAGGCTTCTTTGATTAGACTGAAGTGAAAAATTCAACCTGGGACTGTAGGCCTAAGTGCAGTTTTTCACTCCCCCAAGAGTCTAAATTTTGGGGCAAGACTCTATGCTGTAAAGGGAGAAATTAACAAAGATATTAAAGAGTTTTCCTCTACAAGGGGACCCTGACTCCAGTTGCCCTAGAAAGGAAGTTTTTTACTTGAAGTGAGCAGACAGAATGGACAGGGTAAAGTAACACATGCTATTCCAACTCACAAGAGACTGATTTATAAAACTAGAGTGCTTCTTTCTGAATTTATAGTGGGGAAGTTGGATGGGACATGACTGACCCTTCACAACCTCCCACCTCTTCTCACCTCTCCCAACCCTAGTCTTTGTCCTGTCGAGAACTGGCACCAGTAGCAGCAGTAGTGGGACTGAGCACAGGAATTTGGGGTGATTGAGTTGGTTGGTGGGAGAGGGAATCTGGCTACATAAATGGTGACAGGTTCACAAAGAGGCCGGATCAGAGTTTTGAACAGCTGCAGTGCACAAGCAGCTCACAAGAGACACGTGAGGACTTGGTGTAAGAAGCCGAAGGAGACTCAAAGAAAATAAACACATTTGCAAATGTTCAACTGGGATCAATCTACATACTGGAATGTTTTGGAACTGGCAGAAAACATAGGAGCCATGAATTATGTGTACCTGGGTAATTATGAAGACAGTATAGACGGACTCTTACAGCTTTAAGGGTACAGGATTAGAGACTATTAAAGTATTGAAAGAAAGCCACAGACCCCACAAATTAACCAAGAACATGGCTTTTATGATGACTGTCGAAAGTATGGCCATGCCAGTGTTTGGAAGTATTCCACACGTTTGCGCGGTTCTCTTTCCCGTACAGACAGATTTGGGGTTAACTCTCTCCACTCGTAGATCTGGCACATCTGAGAGTCCTGGGTCATTTTCCAGAAGCCCAAAGGGAAAGTTCATTTGTGATCTTATTGATCTCACGGGGGCGATTGGCAAGGCAGGGATTTTTCTCACAAGGTGCTGGCAACACACTTAAACAAGGCATTTCAAGATTTTTAAACCATCCCCTTGGTCCCTCCTGGTTTCTCCTGCTCACTCGCCTACTTGTGAAGGAGGATGCTGTACCGAGGGCCTCTTCCTGCTGCCCATGTGGGAACCAGGCTGCTGACGTGGGCCGAGAAGTCACTGAGCAAAATCCTCCTTTCGTTCAAAACAGATCCTCATTGTGGAGAATCTCAGGTGAAACCAGCCACCTTTGTAAATAGCTTCTGGGGAAAACTGCTTTTGTGGGTGGAAGGAAGCAAGGCTGGCATGTGAGTTTTAACATCAACAATGATCTGCTCTCAGCTTTCACTGCTTTGTGCGGAGGTTTCCGTGATGTACGACCAGTGGCTGAGGAATTCCCTTTCAGTGCTGCTGGGAGTGAAAAGAAACTAAAGCCGGGGGGCTCTGACCCCCTCCCACTTTCTCATGGAGCTGCTCCACTTGCAACTCTGGAAAATCCTTTGTTTTTTTTTTTTTTTAAAAAAAAAAAGTTGCCAAGCAGCAACATGAAAAGAGATCAGCCATTTCTCAGGCACTGATAGTAGCCAATTCATATTCCTGCCACTTCTGTCAGCCTTTGACACTGGGTGGGGAAGAAATGGGTTCAAAGTTGTTCATTTTCTTGTTTGTCTATACTAGAAACTACTGGAACCTAAGAGTCCTACCCACAAACTATTGTGCTGGCTGAAGTTTGGTGTGTGGAGTGAAGCTCTTCTTTCAGAATACAGATTTATCTCTAAAGTTGTGACCCTTATGCTGTAGTTATCTGGAGGCGGAAGAAGGGAGATCAGTTGTGTGCTAGCGAATGTTTAACAGCTAGGTTTGGTGGGGGAGCATTGGTGTGTAGCACTTGCTGATGACTGTGGTGTCAATACTCCCACCCAGACTGATTTCAAGCTGGGCATCCCTCACTGCAGAGTTGGGAGGAGATGAGCACCATGCCGCACACCTTGACATCACTGCACGGGTATGGCAGACACAAGCAACTTCGAAGCAGAGATAATTCACTTGTAGCGAAATATTTAGAAAGGGATGAATTTTGAATATTTACCTTCATTCTTAATATAATTTATTTAATTGTAGGTTCATATTATTCAATTCCTCATAATGGCTGCATTTAATAACCAATTTGCCAAATTTCTGGGAATTTCATAGTCTGGTCTTGTGAGCTGGTAGGTACTGTTCCGCATGCTCCAGGACACCTCTAATGAAGGTCCTCTTATGAAGTGACATAAGCCACTGGGTTGAGCCTTAAGACGCATAGATTTTCTTGATTAGAAAACATGAGACCTTCAGGGCTCCACTCCCTGGGAACATAGAACCAATAAATACATTTTAGCATGAGGGCGAATTTAACTTAGCCTGTTACCACTTAAGAAAGTTGTAACAAGAAACTGTATTTCAAATCATGAAATGAACAATTTCGGCTGGCTAATTCCTGGAATTTAAAACCGGCAATGGAAATGAAAGCAGAAACTAGAAACATTTATTATTCTTTTGTCCACTTATTACTTTACCACCAACTGTTTCCTTCTCTTTGTGGGATCTCCTAGTAAACTTGCTTCTAAGGCTGAGAAAAGGCTGAATGTTGACCAGGATTTGCTTTTTCTTAATATGCTGAGAGGTCAGGAGAGTGGTTGGCTGTGAATTGCATCTCTAGCCTGAGGTGTTTTGCATTAGACCCATTGTTTATTCATGAGCTGTTGTTTTTTCAAAACTATAAAGTACATCTATTGCCTTAGGGAAGCTACATTGTATAAACTCACTAAGCAGAGCATGGGGGGGGGTCTCTTAAATTCTTAGATAATTGGAAAACAACCACCATACTAGGTCAGACAGTACTGACTGGGGGGGGTAATCTTGGCATCATCACCCACGTATAATTGCAGGTGTGCTCAGGTTTATTGTTATCCACACTCCTGCAAATGTCCTTTAAATTTCTTAGAGTTTGTACTATGGCAATCATGAAAAATTATTTTATTGTGCCTCCTTTTCCCCCATTATGCAATTTCACTTTAAAATGTCAAGGTTGACCTTCAAATTTTACATCTCCATCCTATCCTCTGTAACTGTAGAAAACCTGGCAGTTAGACAGCTCTGAATTATACATGAATGCAAATAATAATTCCAAACTAAAAATACTTCCTTTAATAATAAAGGTTGAACTGTGCCTTTGGACAATAGCAATATGTTGCAGAGTGAAAAGTTGTATTGGTTTTTGTGTGTACATTTGCCAACTATTGAAACATGCACACTCAACCAAACTAAAGAATTTTTTGAAAAGGAAATCATCAAAACCAACTCCAGAGTTAATAAAAACTAAAAGAAATCATCCAAGGGAAAATTTATGGTGAATGCTTATAAATACAGAATAGTAAGATGACCATGATTTTAAGTTAAAAAAGGAATTTATATCTTTTTGGCCTGCCTTTGAAAATACTGTTCAGCTTTAGCAATCTGCTCCATAACTTCTTCCCTTAGAATATCGCTTTAATGGAATTTATGTAATAGAATTAAAATCCATGTTCATTTTATACAGAAATGTTGTTTATAAAAGGCCTTGTGTTTAATTGGTCTTGACAGTGACCTTTATGTGTGGGCCCCTGAGAGCAATTCTGAAATTGTCAGTAGAGTGAGAATCAGGCCCTAGAATCTTAGACTTGGAAAGCATCGTAAGGCTCATTCTTGACGGCCTCCTTCAGTGGTACCCACAGCAAGCCTCTGCCTGAGTACTTAACCAGTCAAGGAATTACTTGGTGAATCTCGGATGTTGTTAGGTGGTAGAAAATAGGAAATAAAAATAAACTCTTAAGTCTCCCAACTCACCAAAAGGACCCTCTTCTTGGCCAAAGAGATTACAGAGAAACCTTAAAAACTGAATTTCTGGCCATGAGGATAATAAGGTAGGTCCCTTCCTCACTAACCACCATTAGGCTTTCTTTTACAAGGGTTAAACAGAAACCAGCCCTTTCAAAAAAAACTCGCTCTACCACTGATTTCAACCAACCACCTAATGCTACCATGCCTTTTATACAACTGACCAGCATTCCTTCCTGATAAGAGACCACCAACCATGGAGCGTTCTGGCCAGTCTTTGGAGGCTGCACACTGACTGCCTCTGTGTCCTCTGCTCACCTTTTGATGTATAGGGTCTAATTGTGACACTTAACATGTGAGTGTTAAGTCTCTACCCAAAAGTGAAAATGGGACACCTGTAACATGTTAGCTTACTACACATGTGCATGCCCCCCTTCGTGACTATTCACAGCTCCTCTTATAACCTGTTGAATATGTATCTTAGCCAACACGTCCAGCATGAATTCCTGTCTCACCTTTCTTCCTTTGAAGTGCCTGCTTTTTTGCTTTAGCCGGAGGCTCCACTTCCCACCTGCAAGTTGTAATACCCCCTTTTAGAAACTCTCATTTCTAAATTTATGGATCTTGTGACTTTTTTGGCTGACAAAAGCCATCCTTTAGACAAAAGCATTCTGCAAGAGCAAAAGATGAGGATATTTAGTAGCCACTGTTTAATTCAGTATCATGTTTCTGAACGGTTCAAGCTAGCTATATGTTAGATTGTTTATTATATATGTGTCTGCATTTTTTATCTTCTTTTTTTCACTATAATAAAAGCAACATATGGTTACAAGTTCAAACAATATAGAAATTTAAAGAACAATAAAGGAAACAAACTTTTACCAATCTTTCCTTCAATTTTCATATATCCTCACAGACCATTTTCATAAATAGTTTACATTTTATTTTGATTGCCCTACCATACACATGTTGGACATGCACATCTGTTTTACTGTATATGCTGTAATCAATCATAGATTTTTTGAGAAAATTTATAGAAAAGTTAATTCTATATGTACTGATATGGAATTATGTCCATGACAACTTTATATAATTTTATTTTTTAATTTTTATAATTTTGTTTATAGTTTATATATGCAGATATTTAAATATAAATATTTGATATCATACTATACATTTTGTTTCACAACTTTCTTTTTCAAAAAAATTGAAAATCAGAAATCTTTTAGAAGAGAAAATAAATATTCTAGAAATATACAATCTGTTAGTTGATCCAATTGAAAACTAAATTTAGCATCTTGACAGCCAAGAAAATAAGAAAACCATGACAAATTTTACATTTTTCATTATGTGATAAGGCAAAGCCAATAGGATTTCTGAAAAGAAACATTTTCTGATACTAAAATCTATGTAGAATCTAATTAGTTGATCTTTAGATACCTTCAGGTACATAAGAAAAAATATCAGACATTGTCTTTTACTGTGATTTTGCAAAAATAGAGAAATATTCTATATAAGATTATATAACTTCTCCCCCACAACAACAGAAAAACACCAGAAAAAACCCTCAAGACTTAATTAAGAAATTGCTTTAAGTAACAGTAACTAATCTGGCAACTCAGGAAGATTATGTGGATCTCACAGAAATTGCAAAAAAGAACTGCAGGACTCCCAGCTTCTGCTTAGGATGCAGAAGTTGGAAAGGGCATCAGAACAACTACAACATCAAAACACCAGGTAACCTACAAAAATTGCTTTTCTTAAAGGCTGAGGCTGCAGAACAGCCAAACTATTTTTTTAAATTCATTTATTTTTATTTTAGCGTATTATGGGGGTACAGGTGTTAAGGTTACATATATTGCCCATGCCCCCCTCCCCCCTCAAGTAAGAGCTTCAAGTGTGTCCAACCCCAAACGTTGCACATCGTTGTGGTTGTATACACCCATCCCCTCCTCCCCCCTGCCACCCTCCCGACACCCGATAAATGTTACTCCTATATGTCCACTTAGGTGTTGATCCATTAATACCAATTTGCTGGTGAGTACATGTGGTGCTTGTTTTTCCATTCTTGAGATACTTCACTTAGTAGAATGGGTTCCAGCTCTATCCAGGAGTATATAAGAAGTGCTATATCACTATTGTTTCTTAAAGCTGAGTAGTACTCCATAGTATACATTTTATTAATCCACTCATGAATTCATGGGCACCTGGGTTGTTTTCACAGCTTTGTGATTGTGAATTGTACAGCCAAACTATTAACTCGGAGGAATAATCCAGACACCAAGGTCACATACTGTATAGTTTCAGTTACATGAAATACTCAGAATAGACACATCCACAGGGACAGAAAGGAGATTGTTGTTTTCCAGAGGCTGTTGGAGTGGGGAGTGGGAAGTTCCTGCTTAATGGGCACAGTATCTCCTTGGGGATGATGGAAATGTTTGGAACTAGATAGAGGCCATGGGTGCATAACACTGTGACTGTATTAGATGCCACTGAATTTTACTTTTTAAATGGTTAATTTTATTTTATGTGAATTTTACCTCTGTTAAAAAATTAAAAATCAAATGAGAAGAGCCCCCAAGGAGAGATGGGATGCAAGTCCTTGCTTACCTGGGCAAAAGCAGATGGTAGTTAAACAAGCTAAAATGTTTGACAAAGCACTAAAGGCCAAGGGACAGCTGGCTTCAGCTCAGAGAACCCGAGCTAGTGGAGGACACCAGAGCAATTCACAGCCACCAGCCACTCTTCTCCAGAGACCTCACTGGGTGCTCACCAGAAAGATGGGGAGCAGGTGGAGAGGCATGAGAAAACCAAGCCTGTGGTGCAGCCTGCTGGAGGGAGCAGCAGCCTCAAAGATAAAGGCATGAAGCTTGCCTGGGACCTCCCCTCCTGCCTCCAGTACACATCTTAACAGGAAGTAGAAATCAACAGCAGGACCACAAATGCTTAGAAATTAAATAACACACTTCTAAATGATTCATAGATCAAAGAGGAAGTCATAAGAAAAATCAGAGAATACTTTGAATGAAAATGAAAACCATATCAAAATTGGTATGATGCAGCTAAAATAGTGCTTAGAGGGGAAATCTATAGCATTAAATGCTCACATTAGATAATAAGAAATGTCTTATGTCAATGACATAAGCTTACACTTTAAGGAACTAGAGAAAGAAGAGAAAATTAAGCTCAAAGCAAACAGAAGAAAAGCAATAACATGAACAGCAGAAATCAGTGAAATTAAGAATAGAAATACTACAGAGAATATCGATGAAACCAAAAGCTTATTCTTTAAAATAGTCAATACATATGTCAGACTGACCAGGACAACAGAGAAGCAAAAATTAGTAATATTAGGAATTTTAACAAATATATTGAAAGATGGCTGCTCAAACCTCAGGCTACATATCCATTGGAGAAGTCCTCTGCACAGTCTATCAGGAAGTGAATCTCATTGGTTGTGATGAGCCTGTTTTGAGTAGTGTGTCCACCCCTAAGCCAATCACTGACCAGGGGTGGGAGATGTTCATTGGCTTCCTTTAGGTACCACCTTCCAGTCCTGGAATGTGAGACAGGGTCAGCCTCATCTAAAATCTGTGACCTGAGAGGAGTAAAATATTAATATATGTGGGCTCCGATGCAGCAGCAGGTAGCTCAGATGCTCTCAAAGCTACCAGTAAGAAGAGTGGATTATTCTCAGGAGCCTCCTGGCTCCACGGCAGTGTCAGGACAGGGAATGGTAACCCTGGTGCCCCTCAATGCCCACGGCCCAGTCCTGGAGCTGCCACACCATGGTTTGTCAATGAAGGTCTGCCACACCGACCTTAGACTACTCTCTTAGCCCTCAAGGTACTGAGTTACCCCCAGAATCCAGGAATCTTGACTTTACTACCCCTGGAAGCAAGCCAGCAACAATGTCACGTGGAAGAAGAAGGCAGGAAGAGACTTAGAATATTTCTTCCTGTAGGCGTCCTCTTTTATTGTCTCTGTCCACTGTGTTGGTCCCAACCACCAACACAGATGGGTCTATAAAGGGAAACTTAAAAGGGCAATCGGACACCAAAAACAAGATGTCGACTTGCCTTTTCAAATCTCTAAGTTTCTCGTTTACCAGGGACAAAGGAGAATGAGCAAGAGGATCGTTTTCTCAGCTTCATTTATCAGGCCACTGCCATGTGAACTGCTTTGTAATTAACATTTCCTTCCCTCCTTTCTGGGGATATAATTGTGCTTCTCACCATCATTTTGGCTTCATTGAAAAGTACAGCAGTTTACTTATTAAATGACACACAGTGTGTGGGACACAAGTGTTAACCGTCAAAATAGACTTGATTTTGTTAAAAGCACTTTTTGACTTATGATACATAGAAAACCAGAACCTGGTTCTAGTCTTCAAATTCTTTTCATATTTGTCTTGTAAAGATAGCAAGAAATGCAACACCTGGGTGCTATCTAAATTTTGAGTAACTTAGCCTAGTTTGGCTCATATTTGGGTGGGCCTCTGGGCACCTTGAAATTGTTGCTATCAAAACATCAATAAATACCTATTTAAGGATAAACTCATTAGGAACTAACATGGCAAATGAGAATAGAAGGCATATTTACAGTGGTGGGCAAATCAATAAGCCAGTGCTTAAATATATCCAATGCTCAATTGCTTTTTCTACCTCCAAAATAAACCTTTGAAGTGAAACATTTTAAACTATAAAAACATCAGCACAGGATGGCAGTTTGAAAGGAAGTCACGTGTCAACAGAAAGAAAGACAGGTTGTCAGCACTACTATTAAAGGAAATCTTGAAGACACTGATGCTGCAAATGGGCAGGGTCAAATGGAGATACTGGCGATGCCCCAACTTCAGGGCTGGACAGTTGAGATCTTGCCTCATGGACAAGACAAAGGGCCTTAGCCTCCTCCAGCCACAGCCAAGCAGATGACCTGTTCCTTGAGTCTGGGAGGGACAGGCAGAAGGCAACAGCGTGCGTGTCGTGGAACACACAGAGGGGAACCCAGCAGGTGCTTCACAGAACTCTGGCTGGTCTTCTGGCTTTTCTAGAGCACAGGATATTGGGACTCCACAACAGAACTGGGGATCAAAAGCAGTGCTCAGTCCCTGGGGGAGACCCTGGGAGCCAGGGAGCACTGGGTCCACCAGGACTTGGAATCCATGGAGATGTAGCTCTGCATCCAGCCTGCTCCCCCAGGTGTCGCTGGGGCTGGCACTCCTTGGTGGCCTGTGTTTGTGTCCAAATGAAACTTCAGCCACCAAGTGTCTGGCTCATTGTGTCAGTGGAAACTGGATTTCTGCTCTCTGTGACACAGGTTTTGCAACTTGTGATTCTAATCCCAAGGACTGTGCAGACCTCGTGGGCAGGTGCCATCAGATTCCAGTAGGGAGGTGAGGCCGTCTGATAGGGAGAGTCAGAGGTTCTTCAGTCAAGGTCTCCCTTTTGTAGCTGCATCCTGGATGCAGGAGGTTAGGAGATGTTTCCCGTTCAAGTCATGAAATTTAGTGGTGTGCTGATGAACTGGCCCTCCTCCCTGCCCTGGAGAAGCTGAGAACTGAGCTGCTTGCTGAGTGTGATTCATGGTCTGTGTTCCTGGCCCACGAGATTTTAGCTTCAGCTCTGCAATGTTTCTCTATCACCTCTTGGTGTTTAATGTAGCAGGGGAGAAATTTTAGGACAAGCTACCTGATATTCATATCTTTGAGGGTAAGCTCGAAGGCAGTCTTTTGTTGTCTCTGAAATATTAAAAATTGCCACTGTCATCTTGGTGCTCATCTCTGTTCAGTGATGTTGCCTGGAGACTGCAAACCCCTCTTCTGGTGGGCAAGTCCGTTTCCAGGTCAGGAGAGTTTTCTCTAATACTTTTCATTATTGCATCCTACTCATTTCCAGGGTGATCTTTGTCAGGAGCTGCTTTTATTCATGGATTGGGTCTCCTTGGTTAGTCCTCCGCTTCTATTATCTTATTTTTCTCATCTTTTCAATCTCTTTGTTCATTTCCTCTGTGATCTTACAAGGTTGCTCAAGTTCATCTTCGGCTTTATGCATTTGATTTCCTTCCATGATGAGCCTGGTTTTTCTTTTCCTGGTGTGGATTTTATATCTGCCTCTGTTCTTTGTATCTATAAACTCGTTCCTAGGACTGTGCTCTGCTTGTATTGTACCAACTGATATCATATTACTCTGGAGAATTAAATAAGAGCTGTGTCTTTTTGAGTCACATAGAGAATACTGAGTGGGTGTTTTCTAAAAATGCCCTCTGTTTAGTAAAATATGTCTATTTCATGGGAGACCTTATCTCTGAGGGCAGAGAGCTGGGGTCAGGGGTCAGGGACCCAAAGGCCTTTAGGGCCAGGCAGGCATCTACAATGAGGGGCACCAGCGGGTGGAAGGACAGTCAGAGCTGCTCATCTGACTTGTCCACAGAAGCTGAAAATCCCAATTTCTAGGTGAAATGGGTTGACTTGTCAATGATAGGCCAACTCCAGGAAGGCCACATGCAATGTGCTTCCTGGCCAGTATTCTACCCCTGGCTTCTAGTTTTTAGCTAAGACTTAGCAAAGAAGCTTTTTCCTATGAGGCAGAACCATCTTTGAAGTTACATTTTGTCCCTGCTGACACATGGAGTGAAGGAAGCTTTTCCAGGCCCCTTGATGGAAGGCAGGATAGATAGGTGGGTTCATACTCCCTATCTGTCTGCCGGCAAGTGGAGGAGTGCTCCACGGGACTCGTTTAATACGATGCTGCCTGTAAAATAACAGCAACAATGATGACAAGAATGACATCATGTAGTGCACCTGCCAGCCGCCAGACAGGCTAAGTGCAGTGCATATATGGCATCCTTTCTTGTAAAGCACTGGGCGGGTGTTTGGGACGTAGTAAACACCCAATAAATGTTTGTGATTTTAGTGATTGTTACTATTGCTTTTCATATTTGGAAGCTACAGGCTGTGTTGCTGGGAGGTGTGAATAGCACAGCTCCCAGGACGCGCTGGGCCTGCGTTAGTGCTCACCCCCGCCTCTCGATTTTTGCTGTGATTAGCAGCATTTTTCCACCGGGTGCTGAGGCCAGAGAACACACTCAAAGCAGAAGGGCAGCTTTTTGACCAGTAATAACAGTGGGCGCCATGCTACATGCTGTGCATCAATGCTTTCTAATTTTTGCAACAAACTTGCAAAGCCAGTGGTGGTGTCTCCTATTTACAGATGAAAAAACCTGAGATTTAGGGAGGTTAGATAAAAGATTTGTAACTGGGGCTCCTGCCATTCCCACTGCTGCTAGTAAACGCAGTTCTTAATGGTGTGTCCTACCACCACCGTTTGCACACAGAGGGGAATCATTCCTGGACTTCTCTGTGTTCCCGGGGCCCCGCATGCCAGCACATTTCTTACGGCGTTGGTGAGCTGTGTACCCTCTGGGGTACCTTTCTGGGCACATAGTACTCTGATAGGTTTTCTGGACTTACGTGCTATATATATATACCCTTTAGCACATCCACTTATCTGAGCCATTTTATCCTTTTTCTAGCCTCTGCCACAGTAATTCTGATTTTTCTACCTAACTTATTATAGACCCCTTTTTTATGCTCCTAAAAGCCATCCAAGCAGCATATTTATAACATCCCTCAAAGTCCTTGGAATGGTATTAAATCCTGCATTCATGGAGCATGCTGCCAGATGGACCAGCCCTTCTTCATGCAACCTTATATTCCACCTCCTGATCAAGAACCCTCGAATCTCTCCCTGTGTGTGCCCCCCTAGCTGCTGCTGCCCCCACTGCCCAGGCCCCGCAGCTCCTGTGGGGCAGAGTCTCCTTCCTCTCCTATGCTACTGAGTGCCTGGTTCTCTTGTATTCCTTATAAAGAGGTTAGGCTATTTCTGGCAGTCAGTTTCTTAGTGGATTTGTGATCCTTTCATGGCTTGTTTTTAAACTGCTTTGGGAAGGGTCTAAAGAAGCTTTTGTTCCTGGGCTAATTAGCCCCATTTTCAAAGGCACAGCCTCTCCGGGGTCTCCATGAGTGCAACAAAGTCTCCTCATTCTGGCTAGAGGAAACTTGAACGCTCCCAGGAGTTCAAAAGCTCTGGGAATTTCCTTATTACTCCTTGTAGATTGTTCTTTATTCAGAAATTGTTCTTGTCCAGCCTCGTGGGTTTCCCCCTGTATATGTGCAGCTTGATGTTTAGACGAAGACTCAGGGGACCTGTGCAGGAACCGTGCATAGCTTCTTCATCTCAGCTGCTCTGACATGGAAATTCTAGCTACTTCGTAGTCCCTGGACTCCTGGCTCATGTAGCTTCAACTCAGCAAGAATGGCCGATTCCGGTGGGTTCCCCCTGTGAGTCACAGTCCAGGGACCTGGGTGAGGGGCTGGCTCATGCCATTCCCCGCTTTCCTGCATTGTCTGTTGTCCAGTGTCTGACAGCCATGCTCTTCCCCGGGTCCAGGTCTTGGGTTGTCCACTGCAGGAGGGTGACCCTGGCTCACCTCCTCCCTATGGCCAGAAGCAGAAGTCTGGAGGTTTCCTAATACATATTTTGACTATATTTACTGATATAGGAATGCTACTGCCTTTTGAATGTTGATTTTGTATCCAGCAATGTTGCCAAACTCTTGTGTTAATTTTCATGGCTTATCTGGACATTTTCTTCAGTATTTTATATAAAAAACTATATCTGAAAATAAAGGTGGTGTAATCTCTTCCTTTACAACTCACACACTTATTGCTTCTTTTTCTTTTCTTATTTCTTGAGCTAGTAACTAGAGAACGTTTTTGGTGAACGTGGTAAAAGAAGCCATCACTCCCTTGTTCTCAACACGTCTGGAGACTAACCATTAGGATTCACGTGTACTGTAGGCTTTCAAGTTTCTTCTTTTTCCTAATTCTGTGAGAGTTTTCAAACCATAAATTGGTGTTGAATTTTGTGACTGACCTAACTGCATCCATTGAGGTTTTCCTTTGCTTTCTTATTATCATTTCCTTAATGTGGCATATTCCAATAACAGTTTTTGTGCTTTTGAAACATATATTCCTGGAATAAATAGGCATTATTTTTAATGCAATATTGAGTTTGAATTGCCAAAATTTTGTTTATGGTTATTGTATCTATGTTCATAGACAAGACTGGTCTATATTTTCCTTTCCTTCTACTCCTCTATTCCAGTTTGGTAAAATGGATATGTGCTAAATTTTTCTAATGGGTTAGGAGACTTCTCTTTTTTTTTAAAATTTCTTTAACAGTTATTTAAGATAGTTATTTTTTAAAGGTTTGCCAAAAATGTACCATAAAGTATCCAATCCTGCTGGGTTTTTTTTTTTAAAGCAGGAATCTCGATTACAAATCAATTCATTGTTTTCATTGTGTACTGTTTCTTTGTACTTATTCTTTGTGAATCAGTGTTGATGACCTGAAGAAAAACAAGCTGAATTGCCTCTGAAGCCCAGGTTTCCTAACAGCAGACAGACTGACCACCTGGTAGCTCTCCCTTCCTGGTGGGAGGGTCTGTGCTTGAAGTCAATCTCCCCGCACATGGGGCTCCCCTTCCCAGTGGGGTAGTATGAGGACCAGCATGCCACCAGTTGCACCTCCAAAACTCCTGTCCAGCCAGCCTGCATCCCCCAAGAGCCTGATACCTGAGACCTTTCTGTGTATACCACACATCATGGGTGGCTTTTGCTCCTGCTCCATACAAGGTATCACAAGCACAGGCAGATTCCCTCACTAAAATATGAACTCACCGCTTGTCCAGAAGCATCAGCCTCCCCACCCCTGCCCCTTGTACAGCTCTGAGATAGTGAGAGACCAGGGAACTGTGAGGCTTCTTTCTTTTCTGTTTTTTGTTTTGTTCTAAATTTTATTTTGTTTTAAAATTTTTAAGTTATTTTTAGGACACTGTGGAATGTGTCCCAAACCTTACATTTTAATTGTATTCTTCTAGAAATGTTTCCATTTTTACTAAGCTGTCAAATTTGTTGGCATAAAGTTGCATAATAGCAGCCTCTATGGTTTTTAAATAACTCTACCACGATGTTGTTATAGCCCCTTTTTTATTCCTTGTCTCGTGTTTGTGCCTCCTTTCTGCTGTTTTAGTGATCAGCGTTATTTTACAGACTTTGTAACAAACTGACTTTTCATTTTGCTATTCCTCTATTGTCTCTTTTTCATTTTACTAATATTTGCTTTTGTACTTATTATTTCTATGTTACTTTTTTAGGCTCAAATGTTTTTTTCTTTTTTTAACTTGGAATGAATTAACTCATTTGTTTAAAAATGCTGTTTTTAATAAATGCATTAAAGCTATAATTTAAATCCCAAGTATTCATTTAGCTATATTCTTCAAGTTTTGAGTACATAGCATTTTTATGCTGTTCAGTTTTAGATAATCTGTAATTTTCATTGTGAATTCCTCCTTAATTTTTGAGTTATTAAAAATGAATTTTTAAGTGTCTCCATATCTGGAGAGGGGAAAGAACGGCCTAACACATCAGCTTTTCTTTTGATTTTCAGTCTAATTGCATTATGATTGGCAAACATCTGTGTTTTATTGATTCCCTGAGATGTATTAAAAATTTCTTTTTTTTTTTTTTTTTTTTTTTTTTTGAGACAGAGTCTCGCTTTATTGCCCAGGCTAGAGTGAGTGCCGTGGCGTCAGCCTAGCTCACAGCAACCTCAAACTCCTGGGCTCAAGCAATCCTGCTGCCTCAGCCTCCCAAGTAGCTGGGACTACAGGCATGCGCCACCATGCCCGGCTAATTTTTTCTATATATATTAGTAGGCCAATTAATTTCTTTCTATTTATAGTAGAGATGGGGTCTCGCTCTTGCTCAGGCTGGTCTCGAACTCCTGAGCTCAAATGATCCGCCCACCTCGGCCTCCCAGAGAGCTAGGATTATAGGCTTGAGCCACCGAGCCCGGCCATATTAAAAATTTCTTTGTAATTTAAGGCATGATCAATTTTTCTTGAAAAAAATGTCCATATTTTGGGGTGATAAGAGATTTTCTACTAATTTAAATTTTTTGGTTATTCATTTTTGTCTTGAATACTTGATATGTCAATTTCTAATATGGATGTGCCAAAATCGCAATGGTTTAAAATTCAGCATGTTTTGAAGCACTGTTATTATGGGCATACAAATATATGATTCTCCTGGTTAGACTGTTCGTTTTTGTAATATATAGTCCTTCTTTATTTCTACTAATGCTAGTTACCTTAAACTCTATTTGGTTTAATATTAATATTTTATACTAATTTTTATTAGCATTTGTAAGGTATACTATTTCCTTTCTTTTTTAATTTAAACTTTTCTATGCAGTTTTGTGCTTTTCTGTGTGTTTCTTACAAGTAGTGTTAGCTAGATGTTTAATTGTCTTACCTGATAGTCTCTGTATTTTTAACTGGTGAGTCTAGTCCATTTATATTTAGTGAGACTATAATATATTTAGACTCATTTCTCCCATCTTATGCATTTTCTCTTTATCATCCTTTCTTTTTTCTTTTTGTCCTTTCTCTCCTTTTGTTGAATTAATGACTTTTTCTGTATTCACCCTTCTCTTTTCTTATATCCTCTGTTGATGAAGAAACCAAGATTTTATTGTCATGGATTTAGTGGTTACCATTGAAGTTTTAACTATAAGGTTTTTTTCTAGCAGATTCTATAGTACTTACTATTTCTCTCCTCCCTCAAATTACGGCAAGAATCTTATTATGCTTCTACCCACTGAAAACTCCACCCTCTTATTATTGTCCTTTTTATTTTACCCTCTTTTAAAACACACACACACACACACGTGTGCACTATTTTTATAGCCAATGATGGACTATACTTGCTGCTATAGTTTATATTATTATTATTTTTTTTTTTTTGAGACAGAGTCTCACTTTGTTGCCCAGGCTAGAGTTAGTGCCGTGGTATCAGCCTACCTCACAGCAACCTCAAACTCCTGGGCTCAAGCAATCCTGCTGCCTCAGCCTCCCGAGTAGCTGGGACTACAGGCATGCGCCACCATGCCTGGCTAATTTTTTCTATATATGTATTAGTTGGCCAATTAATTTCTTTCTATTTATAGTAGAGATGGGGTCTCGCTCTTGCTCAGACTGGTTTTGAACTCCTGACCTTGAGTGCTAGGATTATAAGACGTGAACCACCGCGCCCGGCCTTATAGTTTATATTATTAAGAATTTCTGAGCTCATTGTTACTGGATGTAGGCCATGCCACCCTTCTGTGCTCGCTTTTCTTCTAGCTCAATGTATCGATGCTTTTAGTTAAATTCAACAGAAAATGGCTTTAGCTAATTAAAGGGGTTTATTTAAAAGACATTGGGTTGTTTGTAGAATCATGAGGAGGCATAGAGAACAGGACTTGAGGCTAAGTTTCCAGAAGTGATGGCCAAAATCATTTCACAGATCTAATCTAATGCAAAGACTGTCTCTGCTACCAGTAAGCACTAAATGTGGCAGTTTCCACAGCACCCACATACGCAAGTGAGACTTCGGTGCAGTTTTATTGCATCTCCTTTGTACTGAACTCTTTGAAAGAAATCACCATGTATGGCTCACACTTATAGAATAGGGAGTTACATTTCCCCTACTGTAGGGTGGAGTATCCACCTACTATGTGAAATTCTTCTAAATAGAATTGCCCCCTCTCCCTCATTTATGTAATTTACTTGATCATTTATATAAGTTTGGTCATAGATACTACTTTATACTTTGTTTTATAATCTGATGCTGTCTTATTTATTTTGTTCTACTTGTTCCAGCTTTGGCCACTGGGAGCTCTTTCAGTGGGTTTCTGGGCTCCTGCACCCCTTTGACATCAATATCTGCTTTTATACTTGTTATCATTACTACTTTTTTTTTAAAGCACTTCCTTACTTTCTGGCACTACAAGATACTCCAGGCTCATCTTATATATTTCCTGCTACAGACCTAAAAGCTTCTACTTTTCTAGGGAGCCCTGGTTCCTTTTGTTGGAGAATGTTACTAGAAATCAAGATCCGGGGGCAAGGGGTGCTGTTAAAACCTGACCTTGAATTGAAGTGATTGACAGGAATGGCATCCAGTCATAACTCCATACATATTTAGTTTTAGGGCTTAAAAGACAGATGTCTCTCTCTTTTATTTAGTAGCAACATTAAAGCAGCAAGCTGGCACCATCTGAAGGCATAAGATTTCCTACTAGGACTCAGCAGCTATTACATGTTCCTTATGTTGTAATAATGTAAAATTTATCTTTCTGAAAAAGACATCCTCAGTTCTTGGTAAAAATTGCTTGAGAATAATGGTTAACAGTCACAATTTGTTATTATCATTTTTGT
>VSMD01099052.1:0-87811 GCA_008750895.1 Mirza zaza
ATATGTATACCATGGAGTACTATTCAGCTCTAAGAAACAACGGTGATATAGCACATCTTATATTTTCCTGGTTAGAGCTGGAACCCATACTACTAAGTGAAGTATCCCAAGAATGGAAAAACAAGCACCACATATATTCACCAGCAAACTGGTATTAACTGAGCAGCACCTAAGTGGACACATAGGTACTACAGTAATAGGGTATTGGGCAGGGGGGAGGAGAGAGGGGGGCGGGTGTATACATACATAATGAGTGAGATGTGCATCATCTGGGGGATGGTCATGCTGGAAACTCAGACTTGTGGGGGGAGGGGGGGAAAGGGCATTCATTGAAACCTTAAAATCTGTACCCCCATAATATGCTGAAATAAAAAAAAAAAAAAGCTAAAATTAGAGTGATGACTTGAATTGATAGAAGCTTATTTCTTTCACAGCACTCCCTAGTGTCAGAGTCCCAGCTCTCTCTGTCTTGTTCTGCCATCAGAAACACATGGCTTCACTTTGGCAGCTACTGGCAGGTGCACACCTTGGCCCGTGCACAGAGGCCCAATGGCAGCTCCACACAGAGCACTTAAGGTCACATCCCATTGGCCAGAACTTAGTCACATGGCACTTCTCGCCACAAGGGAAGCTGGGAAACACAGTCTTTGTTCTGAGTTCCACTTGCTCGACATAACTGAAGGAGGGAGCAGGGTGACTGGCCGCCTCTGCCACACACTCCTTTTCGTCAAGATGCAGTGTCTCCCTAAGTATTGGCACAGAGAAGTCCCAAAATAGATACTTGCTAAATGAACAAATAGATGAATGGATAAAATCCTTCAGGGAATGTTCATCTAAAAACAGACACGAGGACAGACTGCTAGGATGTTCATGGTTGGTTGTTTTCACCAATTTCTCGGAAGTGAAATTTAGTTTAAATGAGATAATTAAGTCAACTTAGACAGAAATATGTTTACATATCCAAATCATGAATAGCAACGTAAATATCCTGTTGGTGACTCCACGATATTCTTCCACACCGTTTCCCAAACCCATGCCACCATGGAACCCTTTTGTGGGAGAATATCCACTAACAATGCATGAGACATTCATGAAAAGCACTCTCCTGCCTAATATCTTAGCTGGAAAATACAATTCAACCATCCATCCACTCAGGATAAAACCTTGAAGAAGCCATCTACATATAGGTAAATTACATTTTTTAAAAAAAGAACAATAGAGAAGTCTTTTCAGCACCGACTAATGACAGTTCTGTGGTATCTTCCCATGGCTGTGAATAACTAGCAGACTGACCTGCCACCTTACATGGTGGCCTCATTTCCCTAGTGATTTCCCAGTGGTCCTGGAAGACTAGAAATGGTGGTCACCTTGCAATGTCATCAAAGCCATCCATCTGCCTTCAGATCCTGAGGTCACTAAAGGACTACTGAAGGAAAACAACATCAGAACGAAACCTCATCACATGAGCTCATTCCTACCCAGCGTCTGGATAGCATCACTTCCCCTGTAGGTAAACACTAAAAAGGGAAGATTATCCACACAGACGATCCTAGATGCACTATGCCAGTGGACTAAGGGGCTATAAACAGCCATCCCAGGAAATCTGGCATTTGTTTGGAAAACAAGTCTGGAGTTCGAAAGAGCTCTGCCTAACACATTCGGCCCATGGCCAGAGGTCTCTTGGGAAGGGCAATTATAAGAGGAGACGACTGTGTTAGAAGTGATGATTGAGGCTACATTCATGCTTGGACTCTTGCTTAAAAAGGAAGTAAGGCCAGTTCCCCTTTTGAAACAGCTTCTTAGCAGCAGGTGGCTGCCAACCACTCAGAAAACAAGAGCGTGGTACAGCGGTCTTTAGGTCTTAAAATTCTGCTGTTGTGTCATGATTCTCCATTTATCCCTTAGAAGGATATGAGATTGAGGACAGAGAGGGTGGAATTTTCAGTTGATAACAGTCTCTTGCAATCACAGAACTCAATAGGCTACAGAGACCCTGGGTCATTTGACCCATTTCAAAGAAATGTCATAAGATATTGATGAAGACCTCAGTATTGGAGACCCTCTGTAAGCTTGGTTTGGAGGAAGATACTCAAGGAGAAACTTGATCAAAAATAGTCTGGAACTATTAGCCAACTAGTTCTACTCTTCCACCACTTTTCCTTATTCCATAATGAACACTGAGTCTCTGGAAATTAAAGAAGACTGTCAACCTATCCGGGCTTGAATCCATTTTAGTGAAGCTAAGTATAGACACAGAGGGAAGCTAGATAATAATAGAAATAATTGTGCTAATTTTACAAAGAAAAGCAAAAGAGAAGTCAAGGTTAATCTCAGTAAATACTAATGAAAAATGTTATTTCACGTAGTCGCTAAAAGGATGGAAATGTTTGCAAATGTGATTCATCCCAGTCGAAACAGGAAGGGAAGTAAAAGCATGGGCATGTGACAGGATGTCCAATTCTCTGAGCAGCACTGCCCTGTGGGGGGGCCTGTCCTCCTCCCAGTGGGGCAGAACCAGCTCACTAGCCAGGTGCCCCAGAAAACGTCACTGAGCCACACACGTGTGCACGCATATGTGCAAACACACACCCTCTCGGATCCCAAGAATGGAAAAACAAGCACCACATGCACTCACCACCAAATTAGTATTGAACCGGCCAACACTTAAGTGCACATATAGTAATAACATTCACTGGGTTTTGGGCAGATGGGAGGGGGAAGGAGGGGACGGGTATATACACGTCTAATGGGTACAGAGCACACACTCAGGAGGATGAACACGCTTGAAGCTCTGACTCAGGTGGGGCAAAGGCAATACATGTATCCTAAACATATTTGTACCCCAGTAATATGCTGAAATAAAAAATTTTTTTTTATAAAAGAGAGGTTCAATGCCTACCACTAAAGGACCACGGCAGACAGTAGACATCTTTCAAGAAGGAAAAGAACCAAGAGAAAAATGAATGGATGACTTAGGTCAAAGTCATGTTGGGAGAGGGTTGCCTAGTCCTCTGGACGCAGCGGTCCTGACCAAAAGAGTAAATGAACTCAGATGCCTTCGGTAGGCACTTCTGGTAAGGAACCCAGAGCTGACTCTAAAAGAAATAGTAAATCAGAAATAATAAAGCAAGAATGAGATCACTTCAATACACCACCTGTGTTCCAATTTACAGATCCTGCAGATTTGCAACTAACTTGAAAAGAATGACCAAAAGTTATTTCTGAAGCCTAGAAAAATGTACAGAAAAGACACGCTTCCAGAGAGTGGGCGTGGTGGGAGTGGGAGAAAGGGACGACCTTGGCCTCTGTGAATCTAGGTCCCTACCTTAATTTCCTTAACTAGAAAAACACTTTTGTGTAAATGATACTTTTAAAACCCATACGCAGAAACCTAGCTGAGAAATAATCAGCATGATTTGGCAGAGTACAAATACAAGTATACAGAGTACAAATATACAAGTATACAGAGTACAAATACAAGCAGAGTACAAGTATTTATCTAATTTCCTTGTAAAAAAAAAAAAAGCTATAAGCTTCACATTGCAGAGGAATGACAGGGATGTCATGTGTTCCAATTTTGTTAAGATTTTTGATTTAATCTAATCAAGATTTTGGTGGGGATGGTGTCAGCTATGCCAGGAAGGCAGATGGAATCAGAGCCTTGAGATGCAACTCAGGTTAGGATCTGTGCTGCCACAGCAAACTCAAGGGCCAACTCAAATCTAGACATTCCCTCCTGACTTGCCCACAGCTCAACCTCCCCGTCCAGCAGTCTTCAGAGCCTCCCCTGGGAAGTCCTGTAGACCCTCTACCATGCTCAGCCAGACCAAAGTCAGTCCCTTCCTTTCTTCTCTTTTTCCATGTTCATCGCTCTTTCTTTCAACCTTCTCGCGCTCTTTTCTAGATCTCAGTCAATGAAGTCACCATCCATCCAATTTTCAAAGCAAGAAATATTTTGGTACACCCCTGCTTAAAATAACTCTGTAAGTTCCTTCATCTATAGCATAAAATCCAAACTTCCCCAGCATGATGCAGAAAAGCCCTTCATGTACAGGTCCCTGTCTACCTTTCAAACCTGTCTCCTCCCTCCCCACCCTGGGCTCCCAACACACCCAAGGGTGCTCCAAGCCCCCAAACCCAATCACATTCCCTTCCTCTGAGGTGCCTGGGAGACCTTCTACCTGCTTCAAAGTACAGATGAAACTCTGCCTCTTGGTGAAGACCGCCTTAAGTCCCCAGGTAGAGTCCTTACATCTCTCTTTTATCCTCCCTTTGCCTTTGGCTTGTATGATACCACTGACCCTGCTGGTAGGTGATCGTTCTGTTTTTAAGACTCTCTTCCCTAGGGTGTTAATGGAGAGCAAGAAGTTATCTCCTTAATCTTTGCATGTGAGCACTAAGCACCATCATCACCTCTCCTAGAGTCACATCCTCCACAGGCACAATTCCTGCTGTGCTCGTCTCCATAGCGCTCACACACACATGCACACTCATTTGTTCATTACTGTCTCCCTCTGCTAGAACATGAGCTCCGGGAAAGCAGGTATTTTTGCCTATTCTGTTCTTCCTCGTACCACCAATGCTCAAAATAATGCCTGGCACATGGTAGGCCCTTAGTAATATTTGAACAAATGTGCATCTCAAATGACTGGAACAGTGTCTAACACATTTAACATATCAATTGTAACGAAGGCTGAGGTTCCTCTATTCCCTAGAACTTTTCCTGGCATTCTTCCATTTCTTCCTCCACTTCTTCCTCCACTTCCTCTGAATTCCTACGATAACTACAGTGAGGTCCCACGACACTTGGCTAGTCACTCTATAAATGCATTTTAATCTTGTCCCTCTTAAGGAGATTATAAAAATCCCAAGGGATGGTGCCATGTCTTTTAAGAAAGATAATATTGAATATAACTAGTGCCAGGTGCTTCCAAACTTAGTGTATCATTTAATTTTCCCGCCAAACATACTGCAAAATTATTTAATTATTCCAATTTGACCAATAAGCTAACTTTACCCAAGTTCACATGCTTTGAAATAGCCATTCAAATCAGCTTTGACTGTCGCATTTATGTTCTTGCCACTGCTTCACGCTGCCTCTGTTAATTTAGCTCTGTTAGGGACTGAATTGTGTCCCCCAACATTTATATGTTGAAGCCCTAATCCACAGTATCACTGTTAGATAGGGCCTTTAAGGAGATAATTAGGGTCAAATGAGGTCATAAGGGTGGGGCCCACATCCACCCAACTGCTGCTGTAAGAAGAGGAAGAGACACCGGGGAGGCACTTGCACAGAAAGAAGCCCACGTGAGGACACAGCGAGAAGACAGCCACCTGCAAGCCACAGAGGGAGGCCTCAGCGGAAACCAAACCTTCCACCACCTTGATCTTGGACTTCTGGTCTCCAGAACTGTGAAAAAATAAATACCTGTTGTTTAAGCCACCCAGTCTTTGGCATTCTGTTATAGGAACCCTAGAGGACCAATGCAAGCTCATTGTTAAATTTTTCCAAAACCATAAAAAATCCAAAAGGAGAAAGCCAGTCACTCACAAATTCATCATCCAAAGGCAAATCCCTATTAATATTTATTCTATGACCTGGTCTTTTTAACTCTACATATTTTTAAATAATTATTATGCTGTAGATACAAACTGATCACACCAAATTTCAATTAGTATTTTTATGTTTGTGTGCCATTTTTAAAATTAATAATGATATGATAAATATTGTCTGCCTATAAGGATAAACTTTTTTTCATGTATTTTCTTAATGTTTTCTCTTGTGTAAAGAAGAAAAAAAATGTTTTCCCTTGTGACTTGTTTATCCATTGCCTACTCATCTATTTGCTTGCACATTATATAAAGAACACTTTCTTATCCTTTTTCTGAATGATTTTCTCTGTAATTTCTCAATTATCTCACCTAACACGTGCCTAGCATTGCACTGAGTACAAAATGGGTGTGACATAATATTGTCGATTAATCATTAAGAATCATGCGCCCAACCAAGTGATCAAAGTCAACGTCACCAGCAATATTAATAAGTCATATTGATATCATGTACCCGTGACATGATGCAATGACAAGGGCACTTTGTATCTGTGGCTGTTTTTCCCCAAAATTCATAAACCCTGGTCTAATCATGAGAAAACACACAAATGCAAATGGGGAACTACTACAAAACACCTGACCAGTCATCTTCAGAAATGTCAAGGTCATGAAAAACAAGGAAAGACTGAGAAACTGTCACAGATTGGAGAAGACTAAAGACATATAAAGACCAAGTGCAACATGGTCTCCTGGATTAGAGTCCAGAAGAGAAGAAAGGACATTAGTGGAAAAACTAATAAAATCAGAATAAAGTCTGTAACCTAATTACTAGAATTGCACCAATGTTAATTTCTGAGTTTTGATAAATGTGCCACAGTTAGGTAAGAGTTAACATTAGGGGAAACTGGGTGAAGAGTCCCTGCAGGAGCTCTCTGCACGACCTTTGCAATTCGCCCATACACATAAAATTATTTCGACACAAAAAGGTGAGATTTTTTTAAATGATACACTCTAGTCACATAACTGGTGGCATTTCACAATCACACCTTTACCCAACAAAACCTCAGCTCTTTCATCAACAACCTTAAATGCCAAAATAAAAGAAGTGTTTACTGGCTCATAGAAAATTAGAAGATAGCTAAGACCCAGAAACAGATATCACGTATTGGATGCCGAGTTCGCCGAGCTGGAAAAGAGGTCAGAAACAACAAAATAGGGTCCATAAGGAAGGTCAAAGTCATGTTCTCTGGGGCAGAAAAAATGGATCGCACACACTGAAGACAAGTTCCTCCAAGGCAGCCGGTATGTTGGAAACATCTGGGCTCCAAAGCTGAATCCCAGCCCTGCCACTCTCCAGTTAGGCAGGAACCTTAGGAGAGTACATGACTATCCAGAGTCTTGGTTTCTACAAACTTGACATTGAAACATCAGTAGTTATTTTATGAGGCTCTAGAGCAGGGATCAATAAACTGCTTCTGTAAGTTAGAAAATATTTGAGGTTTTCTGGGTCAGACGGTCCAGGTCACGACTGTGCCACACAGATGCTGCTGCCTGGATAGAGCCATAGACAATACATGCACATGTGGCCCAAGTCTTAAAGAAGAGACTGGCTGGGGAGGAAGAAGAAAGAAGACACTAACAACTTCCATGTGCCACAGCATTCACCCAATTCCACAGCCAGGATAACGGCAGGAGGAGCACTGTGTACAGAGCAGTCATTTCCAAATGTGAATGTTGTTCTCAGAAAGGACCATCTATCAGCACTCTGGGAGCACAGCAGCTGCAACTTGTGTTTGCTGTCTTATTTTAAAAAATATTTAGTACAACTATAGAAGACAAGAAAAAGAAATGAGAAGGATGAAACCCAAAGCATACACTACTTACTGTGGTGGCTAATTTTATGTGTCAACTTAACTGGGCCACGAGGTGCCCAGATATTTGGCCAAACATTATTCTGGGTATTTTTCCACGAGGGTATTTTTGGATGACTGTAACATTTAAATCAGTGGGCTGAGCAAAGCAGATGAATAGAGCAAAGGGGCTGACTTTTTCCCAAGTAAAAGAGAATTCCTCCTGCCTGGGGGCCTTCGAACTGGAACATTGGCTCTTCTTCTACCTTTGGGGCTGAGCTGTCACATTGGCTTTTCCTGGGACTCGAGTCTGATTGCCTTCAAGCTGCAACTACACCATCAGCTCTCCTGGTTCTTAGCCCTTCAGACTTGGACTGGAACTAAACCATTAGCTCTCCGGGCCTCCAGCTGGCTGACTCACCCTGTAGCTATGGGAGCTTGTCAGCCTCTTGATCACATGAGCCAGTTCCTTTAGATAGATACACACATACATATATGTATAGATACATACATAGATCCTATTGGTTCCGTTTCTCTGCAGCACTGACACACTTACACAGATTCTTGTAATGCAGGCAAAACTCATCAATGTGTTAAGTAAACTTCTGTATTAACAGTGAGTAAGCATGTAGCATAATCCAGATGTGTTCTAAAAAAAACAGTAAGTTAGTAACATGTAGGATATGTTCAAGATAGCTAGAACAAATTGAATGTATGACTTTAAAAGGCTGATAGAACAAACAAGAGTGTTACCTACGACAGAATTAGGTAGAATGACCAGGTCCTAAGACACAGACCATGAGGCCCTCAGGATGACAAGATGTCAGTTTTGTCATCCCTAAATTGGCCACTCATCAGTGACACACGATGGGCCCATTCTGGCCCAAGTGCTCTGCCCAGAAGAACTCGTGAAACCCACAAGATAGTGCGTCAGTTCCCTATTGTTTCTGTAACAAATTATCGCAAACATAGTGACTTAAAGGGGCACAGATTTAATCATCTCACAGTCCTAGATGTCAGAAGTCTAACACAGTTCTGTCTGAGCTAAAATCAAGGTGCTGGCAGGGCTGCATTCACTTCTGGAGGCTCTAACAGAGAATCTGTTTTCTTGGTATATAACTTTGTGGATTTTGTGCAGTGACAAAATCCCATAGACTACATGACTTAAACAACATAAGTATATTTTCTCATGGTTCTGGAGGCTGCAAGGCCAAGATCTGGGTGTTGGCAGGTGGGTTCCTTCCGAGGGCCGTGGGGGGAGGACCTATTCCAGCCTCTCTCCTTGGCTTGCAGATGCTGCCTTCTCTGTGTGTTTGCTCATCAGCTTCCCTCTGTCCGGGTCTGTGTCCGAATCTTCCTCTTCCTATAAGAATCCTATTGGATTAAGGCCCACTCATAAGACCTAATTTTAATTTAATTGCCTCTGCAAAGACCCCATCTCCAAACACGGTCACATTCTAAAGAACTGGGGATTAGGACTTCAATATATGAATTTGGGGGAGGAGGAGAGGAACTAGAGGCAGACACTCAATTCAATCCATAACACTTAGCTCTTCCAGCATCTAGAGGCCACCTACATTCCTCAGTTCATGGCCCCTTCCTCTGTCTTCAAAGCCAGCAGTGTAACACGTCTAAGCAGCATCCCGCTCTGACCTCTGCTCCCATGATCCCACCTCGGACTCGGACTCACCTACCTCCCTCTTTCCCTAAACCTTGTGCTTACCTTGCATAACCTCCCTTTCTCTAGGTCCTTAATCACATCTACAAAGCCCCTTTTGTCATGCAGGGTGACACATTCACAGTTCTAGGAATTAAGACACAGACATCTCTGGGGAGTCCTTATTCTGCCTAACACAGACACTCAGCAGGTTAACCGGGAGCTGGAGCTACACCCTGTCCTTGTTCCTGCATTTCTGCAAGAGAGGAAGTATATACTGGCTCCAGGCATCTTTCCTCTGCTGAGCCCTTGCTTAACCCAATCTAGTCTTGTAACCACATCATGGACAGGGAAGGTAAATGCAGCAGATAAAGAGACAGGGACCTGTGAATGACACATAGCCCAGGTTCCAGGTGTGGTCCTTCCACCAGCAGGCACCCAATCCTATGTGTGGCCACTACCCCATCAACTTCTTATTGCTTCTCACGCTGTGTTTTCAATTGATTCCATAATCTGGGTGATTTGTGCATCTCAATTTACTCTGTGAGCCTTTCTCTTCGGTGACAGCAAGGAGAGCCTGCCTGGTGGGCATCAGGGTAACTTTCCAAGTGCTATCAGCTTTTGTACAGAAGCAGATTTTTGAGACAACAGAACACGGTGAAATTTGAGAGGGAGGGTGTGGTTCAGGACATGGGGCTTGGGCTCAGAGAGGGCAGACTTGGGTGGAACCAAGCAAGGAGCAGCTCAGGGCCCACTGGGGGCCTGAGCATCTGAGGCTGGGGGTGGCAGGACAGCCAGCAGCAGCAGAGGGCTCTGCAGGTCAGCTTCTCCCCTAGCACACTTCCCTAACCAGCCCGCTAACGCAGCCCAAGGCTCAGGGCAGGCCAGACGCCAAGAGCACTGGGCAACTGGCTTTGAAGCGGTTAGACACACCAATGAACTCGGAATAATGTGGGAAAACTGACGGGCAGTACCCAACCCAGAGGGCCAGGAAAGGAATATTGAACAGAAGCAGCCTTGCTTTCTCTTTTGTGCTGTCTCTGAGCTATGACTTCCATAATCTGTGAAATCCAAAACAGGAAACTAACGTCGAAAGACCTTCGCATACACAGGTTTTAAAAAATGTTCTGCCCCTTTCCCTAAACACCAAAAGCAGAAGCATTCCAGATTCCAGGGAGGAAAGACATGTTTAAGTTCATTTCATTTCATTTTTCAAAAAGAATTCTATTTGAAAACAAATAAAATGTTCTCCTGTATCATAATACTGATTCTTAGAAATGAATTAATTTTTATTTCAAAAAGATTTTAAAAGTTAAATTAACATTCCTTTTATTCAATGTCAATCTTTTTAAAAAAAATTTTTTTTAAAGAGCTCTTCTCAACAGTAATTGTCACCAAAATTCGTTCAAACCCCTACATTTTGGAGCTTCTATTAGAATGGGAATAAAATGTGTCCTTTCTAGTGAAAGAACATGGATAGTTACAAGGACCATGCCAAAAACTCTTCCCTTGAAAACCCAAATTCTAAATCAGGATAAACCTTCCATGTGTCAGCTGCATTAAACTCACCAGTGACTGGAGTAAAGTATCAGAGTAAATAATAAGCTAGAAGATCCTATAAACACACCCGAGGGTTAGGAAAAAGCAGCCTTTTTTGATAGAAACCTTCAGAGTTAAGCTGTCAGGAAATAATGATCGTGGTGTAAGGCAAAGAGAATTCATCTGCAAAACAGAACAACCTGGGTTTCCTCCCACCGACATTGCCCTACATGAAAAGACACCACATGAGAAATGCTTTTCAGATTCAGATACTATCCTGATATGAGTGGCCCCATCGAGCCCTGAGTTTGTAACCAAAAAGATGAAGAACTCTTCCTGAGAAAGGTCTCATTTTGCTTCCACAACCAGAAGCCATTAGTCCTGCCTTGAATTCCAGCTACAGAAATTTGTACTAAGGCATTAATCAGAGATGTGAGCAAAAGGCATCCATAACAGTATTTATTTCAGCATCTTTTCTGCAAATAGAGAATTCGAAACAAAACCTAAGTCTCTGTCAATAGGACAATGATTGAATAAAAAGTGCAGCACAGGCAAAAGGAAGAATAGTATGTGGCTGTCAAAAATCAGGCTTTTGAAGAGTATTTTTTTATTTTGTATTATTTTATTAATTTATATTTTTAATATTATGGGTATATAATAGTTATATATATACATTAGTGGGATACATGTGATCTTTGATACAGGCATACCCTGTATAATAATCAAATCAAGGTAATTGGAGCATCTATCACCTCAAGCACATATCATTTCTTTGTGTTAGGAACATTCCAATTCCACTCTTTTAGTTATTTTTAAATATACAATAAACTATTAACTATAGTCTCCCTGTTGTGCTACTGAGCACTAGATCTTATTCTTTCTAACTGTATTTTTGTGCTCATTAATTGTCTGCACTTCATCCTCCCCTTCCTCTCTACCCCTCCCAACCTCCATAACCAGCATTCTACTCTCTCTCTCCATGAGTTCAATTTTTTTTATCTTTTTAGCTACCGCGCATGAGTGAGAACATGCAGTATTTGTGCCTGGCTTATTTCACTTAACATAATGGCCTCCAGTACCATCCATGTTTCTGCAAATGACAGGGTTTCATTCTTTTTACGGCTAAATAGTATTCCATTGTGCAATATACCACATTTTCCTTATCCATTCATCCGTGGAGGGACACTTGGGTTGATTCCATATCTTGGCTATTATGATAAGTGCTGTAACAAACATCGGAGTGTGCAGGTATCTTCGATATACTGATTTTCTTTCTTTTGGGTGTAGAATCGCCAGTGGGATTGCTGGATCCTATGGTAGATCTATTTTTCGTTTTTTTTGTGGAACCTCCATACTGTTCTCCATTGTGGCTACACTAATTTACATTTCCACCAACAGCGTACCAGGGTTCCCCCTTCTCCACAACCCCACCAGCCTCTGCTATTGCCTGTCTTGTGGAGAAAAGCCATTTTAACTGGGGTGAGATGATATCTTGTTGGAGAATATTTAATGATCCAGGATACAGTATGTTCATAATATAATGTAATATAAAAAAGATGACATAAAATTATACATACAGTTTGATTTTAATATTTTTTTCTCTAATTAAGAATTCTTGTTTTCATGACACTCTTCTGTATTTTCCAAATTTTCTACAGTGGAATTGTATCACGTCCATAATCAGAAGAAAAAATTACATTCTTAAAAGAAATGGATTTGTCCCAAAGAAAACTTCTCCTTCTCAGTGCTGCTGTTTTTCCAATAGCACAGCACATGGCTGTGAGAAGTGACTATAGTAAAAGTTGCAATGATCGCAACCTCTGAAATCTTTTCTACCAAGGCCCCTGCAAAGCATCCCCCTGTTTAAGATTGTGTCTACACCCATAGGGGGGATACTACTACAGACATTCTAGAGAACCAGGCCAACTATGACTTTTCAGTTACACTGATGACTCGAAGCTTGACCACAAAGCAGCATTAGCAGAGCGGGGTCTGTCTGTTCACCACCAGAGGGACCTGCCTCCTGGTAGTCACAGAGAAGCAGTTCAACAAACACACAATCATCCCAGACAACGCTTGCAGGTGTGTGATCAGCATTCATGCAAACTACTAACATCCGTGTCCGGCTAATTTAAAAATCTGCTGACTATAAAATTTTCCCGGCATTTCTATCATAGGGAAGAACAGATCCTCTGTTTCTTCTTTCAACAACTTAACGTTAACATCAGCAGCTTTGTCTTACGCTTCTGTGTACACCAATGGTCTAGAGGACTTGAGACTGGTGCCCGGCGAAATGAGAAACTTGAGCTGTTGGAGCATTTCACAGCCTGTTTTCTCTGCACCCGTTCAGGATGATGCGTGTTAATGGGATTTAGCGTGGATATAGAGGGACATCTAGTGACCGATTGGGTAAAAAACAAGGCAGCCTACAGACTACCCAGAGGAGCAACAGATCATTCACCTGAAGTTGTGCTTTATTTGATGAATAATTACCAAACACCTAATGGGTGCAAGGCACTGCACTAAGTTTGGGGGTTACAAGGAACAAGAAAAAAAATCCTTCCACAAAGGATTTCTCATAAGTCAAGTGTGATGGAAATGTATCCCCTTAGAAAATGTCTTTTATTGTCTCTATTTATGGAAGACAAAACACAAAAAAATTTCACCCTCAAAACAGAACATCCCTCAAAGGAAAACCGAATTATTTGCTTTCCTATTGCAAAATGATAATTTTCCCAAAGCCCTAGAAATAAGATAATATTCTGTGCCATTAATTCTAAACTGGGACAGTGTGTCCATCTCTGGACAGGACAGTGGTCCAGCGTGTCCACCTCACAACAGAACAGCAGGACCTCCATGCACACAGCTCCAGCCTGCCCTCTTGTCACAGCCCCCAGCAAGGACCCTCACGCTCCCCCGCCAGGCCTCCCAGGTCTGCGCCCAGTGCCCTCCCAGCCTTATGGGCTAGAGGTAGGGTGGCCTCATCCTATTGGCCAGGACAATCCCTCTCTCCTCTTGTTACCCAGGCATAATTGTTATTAGCACCCTCTTTTGATTCTGAGAAGAGCTTTGGTTTGGATGAATAAATTACATGGGATGGAATTTATCCCATCTAATAAATTACATGTTGGGATGCTCCTTACCTGTTGGGATGTTGCCCCCACCAACACACCTTCCCTACCTGTTTGGGTGTAAGCCAGTGTAAGCACAAGATACTGGCCCTTGCACTTTCCTATAAGTATGCCTTGGCCCCATCCATGGTTCCCAGAAGCCAGAGTGGACACCTGGTAGGCTCTGTACTGGTTGTCCTGGGTAAATGGAGCCCACGTGCTTTCTGCCTGCTACCTTCCACCTCCCAACAGGTGGAACTCTACTCTGCATCAGGCGAACGTTTACTCAGCAATAGAAAAGAACGCCAATGTATTGGGTCTTGTTAACCGAACCGTATTAAAAATAATAATTATCTGTAAGCTTAGGGAAGATATTCAGCTACTCAACAGGAAATAATCACTTTCATGGATGTTCAATTTAAAACTCAAATAGGATGAAATTCACAAACCTCTTAATCACTAGTGAATGTAGAAAGGGCAGCTGGGCAGAGTTCAAATGAATTAGTAGAGCTGACACTCCGGTGTAAATCAGTCCTTTATTTATAAACATCACCATTATTCTGTCCAACTCTGCCAGGTACCTGCCAACTCATGACGAAGGCTCAGCAAGTGTTTGTCGATTCATTTATTAACAGAAGGAAAAGCGTTTCTCAGGCCCCATCTGCAAAACAGCTTGTCTGAAAGCCTGGCTCTGCCTTCTCACTGGCTCTTTGACTCTGAACGTCGGCTGAGCTCTCTGCATTTGTCTCCTCCTCGGAGAAGCAGGGATGCTCATAGCCAGCCCCTTGGCATGGTCACAATACTGCATTTCAAGGGCTTTACACGACACCTGGCACCTAGGAAGCTTCCAATCATTATTTTTGTCTACCAAATTGATATTGTGCTGAGCACTTGCATATATCGATTTATTTAATCCTCTTAACAACCCCATGCTGTACATACTAGATATGAGCCTAACCCTCATTTTAGAGATGAACAACTGGCACAGAGAGAATCTAAGTCCCCTGCCCACAGTCCCACAGATTGTCCTGCTCGATCATTCTGGCTCCACGCTACCCTCCTCACCCCTGCGCTAGGCTGCCACTGTGGTTTGAACATATCCCCTCCAGAATTCAGATGTTGAAACTTAACGCCCAATGGGATAGTATTAAGAGGTGGGGCTTTTAAGAGCTGATTAGGCCCTGAGGGTTCCTCCCCTGTGAGTGGATTGAGTCGGCAGCGCTGGGCAACCGAACCCGCCATCACCTTGATCTTGGACTTCCCAGCCCCCAGAGATAAATTTCTGTTCTTTACAAGTTTCCCAGTCTCCAGTATTCTGTTACAGCAGTACAAAACAGACCAAGATAACCCCTATTGCATTTCTCTATGCATTGCATTGATTGCGCCCACAAATAGAATCATTAGCACCCACTGAGACCAAAAGCTCCAGGAGCTGAGTTAGAAGCTCCATCAGGAGGGTCTGGCACAGGGACTTGAACATGGGACTGCTACTGTTACTGAGATCCACCAGCCCAGTGACCCACGGAGACAACCAATAGCCAGAAAATTCTAGCTTAGACCCAGATGGATCCTGCAACACCTTCCATCAGTTTAAAAAACTACTTCTCCAGATCAAAACGCAATGCTGGATGATTCCTTCAAAGTGCAAGCGTTTCAAAGGAACCTGCTGCTTTTGCTTTTAGAAGCAATAAATAGTTCAAACTTTATTTCGGAGATACAGTCTGCCGAACATGGTAATTTACTACTAGCTTGAAGGACTTCCTGAGCTCGCTAGGATGACAGTCGGTGGGGAATGGGGCCCTGTTACTGGTTGAATTGTGCCCTTCAAAAACTACATGTTGGAATTCTATACCCCAGTACCTTATCTGAAGACAGGGTCTTTACAGAGTGATCAAGTTAAAATGAGGCCATCAGGCGGGGTCCTGATCCCACACCACTGGTGTCCTCATAAAAAGGGAAGTGTGGACACACAGACAGACACACACACACAGAGGGAAGATTTGAAGAGATACGGGGAGAAGGCAGCCATCTACACGCCACGGAGAGAGGCCCGGACAGATTCTCCGTACAACCCTCAGAAGGAACCAGCTCTGCCAACACCTTGATCTCAGACTTCTGGCCTCCAGAACTCTGAGACAATACGTTTCTGCTAGTTAAGCCACCCGCCCAGTTTGTGGTTCTCTGTTACAGCAGCCCTAGAAAAATAATACAGATTTTGGTACCAGGAGTGGGGTAACCTAAACCCAGAAACCTATCTGGCGAAGAACTCAGTGGCACCCAAGGGCCGCACATATGATCTGGTGTTGGTTTGACGGTGGGCAGAGACAGGGAGCCCGGTGCCCCCAGGCAAGACCCTCCGATTCCCATCCCTGGGCCCGGAGGGTGCACACGCTCTGCGGGGAGGCCCACCCGCTGTGGCTCATCAACACTGAAGCCAGGTCAGGCCCAGGCTGAGAGGTGCCCAAGCTCCCTGCTTCCCACAGAGAAGGGCTAGCCACACGGCCCAGCAAATACCCACTGCCCCCTGCCCTCACATCTGGCTTGTGACTGAGGAAGCCCCAAGGAGGTCCCCACTCTCTCCATAGGAGTCACTTGCTCATCGAAGGCAAGAGAAGCCCCTCTGCTGTCCCCATCCCAGTCACCTTCCCTGGCTGGCCATGCCCAGGTCAAGGAAGCCCCTCTATTTCGATCCCCATCTCCTGGATGTGGACAGTTATCTCCACCGATGCCTATTTCATTAAGACCTAGGACAGCCTCAGCTCCTAGGAGAGGGGACAGGCATATGTCAGCTCAGGTTCCCCTCCATTGGACTAACCCTTCACCCAATCGGCAGAAATGTAGCAAATGAAGCCAGTTGAACCCGAGGGTGTGGCCCTGAAAAACAGAGGTCCTCCCCTGTGTACTCTTGTCTTTGTCCTTGACCTCAACCTTCCCTAAAATGTAACCATTGGCCTGTATACCCCAAGACCCTCTGCTATCTCTGGCCACTTGCCTGGGAATGCGCTGTCTTCTCTCTTAAATCCCACCCCTCCAAATCTTCAGTCATCACTGGCCTGAGTCTGATGTCATGGAAAGAAAGGCCACATAGCAGGACATCGGGGGTGATCTGTACTCTGTAAAATATTGCATTTCTATTAAATGCCAGCTTGAGCTAACCCTTCCAAGTTTGTAGGAATTACCTCTCTTACTGAGGCTTATTTCTGTGATTTTGGTTGACCAGGAGAACAAAGAAAATGTACAGGATATAAATAAGAAACAGAAGAGGCAGTACCAGAGATCTGACTACATTTTTCTTAATATAAAACACAGAGATCCTAATTGCCTTCAAATAGCTCTCACCCTGTGGATGAAATGGGGAATGTCTTCACTTTTAATAAAGAAAGAGAAAAGAATCCTTTATGCAATGTATCTAGCCATGCCAACCTTAAATTGACCAATTAAATCCTAACTGTTCCTAGCACAGTAAAAGAATATTCAATAATATGGGGGAAATATTTGTACATCAATGTTAAAAGGGGAAAAAAGTATAATTCAGAATCACATATTATGTAATGTATATATAATCACATACAGTGATTCTGTACATGAGTACACAAAAAGGAAATACTTCAAATAATAGTGACTATAGTAGACTGATGGGTTCCAAATCACTTCCAAGTTATTTGGGCACCTTTCTGTATTTTCCAAGTTTACTAAAATGAGCTAATATTACTTTTCTAATCAAAGAAAAATGTCATATTGTATCCTAAGCATTTAATAATAATGTACATCCTCTATAAGCATATGAGTACTTGATTACTTTTGCATACTAGGCTGCTAGCCCATTAGGTAAAATTTTATCACCAAACCCCAAAGCAGTTACAAACTGCGTACTGGAACCCATAGACACCCAAGATGTGCACATGCAAACAAAAATTTAAAAAAATATATGGGTTGTTATCACCTGAGCAAGGATAGTTTTTGGTAACTGATTCTGTTTTTGTGTGCCACTGGAAATACAGCCTCCTCATTTATGTGCTCTCTTGCTTTCCCTGGGCATATAAGATGACAGCTTATGCGGGGTCAAATTACCAGTATTCTGCGAGTGGCTGCAGGTCAGAATTACCTTCGTAAAGAACCCTGAGCCCAGAGTGGATTTCATTTATTCAGCATTCTACTTCCCAATCTCAGCTGACAAAAAAAAAAAAAAGGAGAAAAGGGCAAAAGGCATCCCAAGCTCAGAGTTGAGGCTGGGTTTGCAAAAGACTGAGAAAATGAAAGGCCCAGGCAGGCACAACCAGACAGAGTATGGGTTAGAAGTTCCTTGTATTTGCAAAGGCAAATGCTTGATTATTTCAATTCAGCTTGAATAATTCTGGTTGTATGAAATCAGAGAAACAAAAGAATTGTACGCTTGCAGATGGCTAAGAAATCCTTTTTTTTGTTTAAATTTCAGTATATTATGGGGGTACGAATGTTAAGGTTACATATATTGTCCATGCCCCCTTGCCACCTCCCACCTGCCCGACACCCGATACATGTTATTCCTTTATGTCCACTTAAGTGTTGATCCGTTAATATATGCTCTGTGGGCCCCCATATTCATTATCTTTTTAGTTTTGTGGGCAGCTACCATGTGCTGCACACAGGGCTAGGAACGTAAGATGCCGTGCTGAGCAAATGTGACCCTAGAGCCTTGGAAGAGTGGGACCACTTCTTTCCCACTTGGTGATCATTTGTTCTAATTTTTATTTTAATATATGTCATGGAAGCATAATTCCCCTTCCAGAAATATCTGGTGACTAACATTGGGTTAATTGTTAATAATGCTTATTTTGGCTCTAACCAAAATACATCTGGATTATGGATTCCTATAAAGATTGAGAAGTCAGCCTCTCCCCCCCGCCCCCCCGTGACATGCTCAGCCCAGGGGAGGTGGCCTTTCCCCCTCCTACCTGTTCCTCTTTCTCCTACTCCAAGCTGCCTTGTGTGAAAAGGTTGGTTGTTCAGGTTGTTTATCCAGGAAAACAAAATGTCATTCTTAACATGCTGGGCTCCTAACTGTTTGTGCTGCTTCTGCACATACGTTGCTACTTCTATCTCATTTGTGCTTCCTGACATCTTTGAAAGATGGACGGAAAAGGAAATGTGATATGAGTTGATAGGTAGAATGTTCTAAGGCCTTGCAACTCAAGACCAAAATCCACTTTGCTACTTGCTATTCACTTGCATGGTCTGCTAGCTGTTCTCCCTGCCTCCTCCACCCTCATCCTGATGCAACCCCTTCACTACCATGGCACCACACGGACTCTTTCAAAAATTCAAATCTGGCCAGGCAGGGTGGCTCACACCCGTAATCCCAGAGCTTTGGGAGGCCAAGGCAGGAGGATCGCTTGAGGCCAGGAGTCTGAGACCAGTCTGGGCAACTTAGCAAGATTCCCCCCATCTCTACAACAAAAATTTAAAAAATTATCAGGGCATGGTGGCATGCCCTTGCAGTCTCACCTACTAGGGAGGCTGAGGCAGGAAGATCACGTGAGCCCAGGAGTTCAGGGATACAGTGAGCTATGATCCTGCCATTGCACTCCAGAGTGGGCGACAGAGCGAGACAGTGAGACCGTCTCAAAAAAAAATAATAAAGTAAAATCTGATCATGATATTCCCAGGGCTAATCTCTCATGGCCCTCTGACGTCACCTACCAAGGACAGTCAGAACCGCTCAGCGTGAGTGCCAGGCCTTCCTGGTCATCCCTGCTGGCTGTGTCCCTCCCCCTGCAGCCAGTGTGACAGCCACCAAAGCCCATGCACATGCATCCGCCACCCAGGCCACCCTCATCCCACCTCATCATCCGAAGAGCAGCTCCTACTTGTCCACCAAAAGCAGCACAAGCGTCCCATCTTCCATGAAGCATGTTTCTTAGAAAAACTCAGTTTTTATTAGGAAAGACATTTGTACCAGCACCTTATTTGAAGGGGACAGGGGGATGGGGTTGGCCCTGGAAAAAAAGTTACACCCAACCTTGGAGAACTTTATCTCTGCTTTTTCCTTTGTCCAGTACTCAGTCACTACTAATAGGTGGGCTCTGTACTACACATTGACTTCACTACTGAGGCCCCCAGAGAAGAGACAAGTCATGGAACCAACCAGAATTGGCAAGATCTCATGGGAAAATGTGCATAGAAAAAAAATATACCAAAAAAAGTAATTTTAGTCTTTGTGGAATATGCTTCCTGCAGAAGTGCATTTTCCACTGTCATCACTGTCCCCAAGAATATCTGGGGAATACGGTGGCCACTCAGAGACTTAAGCTGCAACGCTGTCAGAAGATGAGTACAATAGGCAGGCTTAAGAGAAAGATTAGGTTCCAGGCCAACAAGACCCACGTGGACGGATTACCGTGTCTAAATACAAATGTGTCCTAGTAAAGGACTCCAGGGGTGGCTTTGTCTAAATGGAGAGTGTAGCAATTTGCTAGGGCTGCCATAACCAATTACTGCAGAGCGCGCAGCTAAAAACAACAGAAATGTATTGTTTCGCAGTTTGGGAGGCCAGAAAGCCAATATTGAAATGTTGTCAGGGTTGCTGGCTCCTTCTAGAGGCTCTGAGACTCTTTTTCCAAATAAGATTATACTCACAGGTTCCAGGTGGACATACATTTTGGGTGGGCCACCATTCAACCCCCTGCAGAGAGCACACATCACTCTGACTTAAACTTTGCAACAGACACCCCCAGTTCTGAAGCCAAGCTGGTCGCACTTCCTTCTGCTGCAGCCTCATTCCCCAGGCAGCATGACCTGCCTGCAGTTCTTAAGATTCCAGTCTCTCTGCAGTTACAGTTCTCATGGAAATCAATGGATTGAAATTCTGCTTTTACAGTTGAGTCTCTTGAGTGAAGTAACTGAGTGTCTGTGCTAGAGAGAGAAGGGGACATCTCTTAAAGTGTTGACCCAACCCTCTTTCTGAGCCACAAGCCTGGGGCCACAGCCAAGCCTAGCAAATTCTCTAAGGTAAGTCACTCCAGGGAGGCCCCGGGAGAGACTGTCTGCAAAAGGCCCTCTCCCATGCCCAGCCAAGTGAGGACAGAGGAGCAGAGAGGATTGGAGCTCCTTGGTGAGCCAGTAGTCACTCCAGATCCTTCCTCCCTATTTCTGCACTGACCAGTGGTATTCGTGGTCATGTGCACTAGTGGTACGATCCTTTGGAGCAGTCTCCAGGAAGATGAAGAAGAGTGGAGCCAGTCAAGATGGCAGAAGAAAAGATAAGGAAGAAAATTCAAGGTCATCCTGACCCCTAATGAACCGTCTCAGAGCCAGCAATGCCCACTGTCCAAACACAAGTGGGATCACCCCATGGCCAGGTAGCTGCTGCCTGAGAACCACCGACATCCTGCCCTGAAATTTGACATGTGACTTCCCCTCCTCTTCCGCACCCTGCCATACGCCATTGAAGCTGAAGTCATACTTTCAGAGCGCTCTCTGCTGCCTACTATCAAAAAAAGCCAATAGGATTAGATCTACACTGAGACTTTTTACCCCATTTTGCATTGCTAGTTTTGTTACTGCTCTTGGTGTTTTGCATGATTTCCAAAGGATCTGGCTTCCCGGAGAAGCTGGTAGTTTCCCAGTGATTAGAACTCTTCTCTGTGATAGGAAAAGGATTAAGAAGGAAGATGGTGTCACAATGACACTATGTGGGTGGCCTCAGAAAGACATTTCAGCTGAGAGATAAAAGCTTCCAGAAGCTTTCGTCTGTGAGCTCCCAGCAAACCTGTGAGCTTCTGGCAACTGTAGGATTTTTCAGATTGTATGTGCACTCATTTCCAGACCCACGGAGGCTGAAACAAGGAATACTCGATGTAAAAGGACAGAAGTAAGGGTTGCTTTGTAGAGCGAGAGCCAGTGACTGCAGACACAACAGTGCTCTTACCGAACTCATCCTGGGTTATGCTTCCAAGGCTAATTCAACTAAAAACAGGTTTTTCTTACGTATGAAGTACATGGTGGCATGGAGTGCCCTGCCACACCTCCCTTCATTTTCTATACCCCAAACCAGCCAAGTGCTGTGTCTGCCCATCACTTCTGGCCCACTGAGTAGAAATGCGGGGGCTGGGGGCCCCAGCACATTCCTGTCCAATCTTTTCCCAGCCCCCTGTGTCCCCAGCATCAACAGAAGATTGTCCAAAAGTAGCAGTGATTTCTGGGGGGAAGAAAATGGCTCACCAGTGGCAAGGTCCAGGGCAGGGGCTATGCACGTTCTCGTGTGTCATAGCAGACCTGACGCCTCTGCATCATTGCCTCGTGGAAAAGCAAGAGTGAACTATTCTGGAGAACATGAGCCCTGGAATCATTAAGTGAACACTCTTAGGGACAATGTTCTAGACTCCCCACGCCGTGACTGTTCAGACAGGAAATAGCAATATCATTTCAGGAAATATCGATGAACTTAATAACTTAACATTTCCTGTAAAGCGAAAATGAAAGGGATGACACATTCAGCTCGCAAAAACTTCGGGGTCTAATGTGTCAATTCGTACTTCCCTAAAGGCTTCAAACGTCAACCTGAGACTGGGCACGGTGGCTCATGCCTGTAATCCTAGCACAGATTGAGCTCAGCATTAGCTGGACAACTAAAATATATATATATATATATATATATATATAATTAGCCGGGCATGGTGGCACATGCCTGTAGTCCCAGCTACTCGGGAGGCTGAGGCAGGAGGATTGCTTGAGCCCAGGAGTTTGAGGTTGCTGTGAGCTAGGCTGACACCACGGCACTCACTCTAGTCCGGGTAACAGAGTGAGACTCTGTCTCAAAAAAAAAAAAGTCAACCTGAGTGTGAATGCAGGAACATCAACTGAGATGACTGTGGTTATTAAATATACTCCTATCACAATGACACTTCCAAATGCTAGCTCAGAGTTTTCTGTAGGGATTCTGGAATATGTCATATAAACCAATGACTATTTGATAGTAGATATTTTTGTTGCATTGAAGAGGTTTTACCCTGAGGTGAGGATCAGACAAGAGTCTTAAATGACAATTTTTTTAAAACCAGTCTGCATTTTTTTTTAATGGACGTTCTTTTTTTCAGAAGTGAAGTATGTTGTTTCCCGTGACAGCTTTGTTGCCACCAACAGAAGTTCAAAGTCGAGATCCGAAGGTGAATCAGGTAGGATTACTTATATGCTGTTCTTGGAACTCAGCTCAGCCTATGGGAGAACCGTCAACTATTTTAATATTCTATTTTCCAGGAAAACACAGTCCACGTTCAACAGAAGCCCATTAAATTCCAAAGCGGCCAACTAACAAAGCGCGCCCTGTCACCAGGCGAGATATGACCACATCTGGGTCAACAACATGAAGCAATAACGTTATCAACGTGTAAACACGAACAGTTCCAGGAAGCAGACCTTTGCATTCCTGCCTTTTGTGTCACTGAAACCAGGACACAGAGCTCACGCTTCCAGATAAAAGTCAAGTCCACTTTGACCCGTGCTTCCACCACCACACTGACGCTCCAGGAAAGCAGAGAGCTGCCTGGCTGAAACCAAAGAATCTTCTGGCAACCCCCAACGCTGCCCCTGGCCATGGCCTATACAAAGCGCGTCTGAGAAATGTAATACATCCTAGGAATGCACCTGGCAAACAGCAATGTTATATCCACCAGGGGAAAAGTCTTCCTCGGGATTATTGTGGGCTCTGAAATTTGAGGCTTCTCAAGCTTTCATAATTGTTATCCCAATTAATGTAACTGCAGACACCAGCCTTGTATCCCCAGGTACAATAGCGTCCCCGCTGCTTTGAAGCTCGCCAAGCCATTTGCTCCAACACTTGCTTCCAAGAGGGAGCCTCCAGGTTCATGACCCCTCCACCTGAGCCCGTCACCTACCTCCTGTACAAACGTGTTTTCTTTGCATTTCAGTTACGCCTTGACCTTGGAGAGGGCGATGTAAAGGGAAATGCCTGATTAACTTTCCATTTATAAACCAATTATTTTCCTATCGGCACCTTCGTTCTGTGATCACTGACACAAAATCTTTTGCAAAACAAAATGTAATAAATGAGAAATCGATTGGATTTTTTAAAGTTTGCTTTGAAGTCATCCATTAATAAGAAACGTCCTTTAATAAGAAAGGTCTGTCTGCAGAAGTTACTTGACTTCAGAACCCGGCTGAGCTGCTGCAGGAGGAAAAGTAGCCACATTCGATCAGGACGTAGAAACTTCTCATTCTTTCCTTTGGCGTTTGTTTGTTTGTTGAGACAAGGTCTCCCTCTATCACCCAGACTACAGTGCGGTGGACCAATCTTAGCTCACTGCAGCCTCGAACTCCTAGCTCTGGGATTACAGGCATGGGCCACACTCATTCATTTTTAACTGCATTGACAGATAAGTACTATTTTTCTACCTACCAAGGAGGGAAAAGCTGATTTGGTGTAGATGTTCGCATGCTAAAATTACGCCAAAAACTCATGCAAGGTCAACGGAGAACAAAGTTTTCTGGTCCCACCAAAGAACCTTTGCAGTGACTGTGACTGTCCCAGACACTCATCAGCACCTGGTCCCCTCCTTTGTCTACCTCAGTCTTCATTCCAATGTCACCTTCTAGCGAGGCCTTCCCTTGCCACACCCCGTTGACTGTTCTGAACCAGCGGCCTGACGTCTCTGTCCCCTCTCTCAATACAACTTTCCTCCCAGCGCTTCTGTGTTTGACTTTCTTTGTATCTTGTCCTCGCCTTTCTTTGGCTTATTGCACGCCTCTGCCCACAAAAAGGTAAGCTCCACGAGGACAGGAAGCTCTCGGCAACACCTAGAACAGAAACCGTCACAGAGCAGGCACTCCATAAATACGACGATATAAAGTGTTTAAAATGGAAAGTCAAAATAACACTGCCCACCATGAATAAGTAATCACCCTTCTCTCCTCCAAGACAGACAGCAGGGTGAAGCCACTGCCCAGGTGAGCCAAGAACAAAATAGACAGCGGAGAATTGCTGGCACATCAGACGCAAGCACCGTGCCTTCCATTTCACCCAGGAGCCCGGACTCAGGCGCCAGCCATGCGCCCTGCTCTCACCTCTCCCCGAAACTTCAGAGAGAAGAGGGGATATATTGCAGCTGGTCTCCAGATCGCTTGTGACTCACTGGTGAGTACCTAGGGCCAGCTTCGTGGGAACCTGTGCAATTTGCAAAGGCCCCGCGCTCAGGAGGGCCCTGTGCTTGGTTTCCTGTTCTGCTGTCGCACTCTGGAAATTCTTAACAATTTCACCTTTGAACTTGTGTTTTGTAAGTGAAATCCAAAGGGACACTGGAGTGTGTGTGTGAGCAGAAGAGATACATGAAATAAGAAGAAACTTCATATTTTCGTACCTTTACCAGCTCTTTTTCCCTGCTTTTTCAACAAGTAGCCCACATTTTCTTGTTGCACTGGGCCCCAAAACTATGTAGGTGATCCTGGATGTGTCCATGTTCTTTCTGGAAGGCAATGAAAACTGTCCAAGGTGGAGAAAACCCCTCTGTCTTATAGTTCTTTCAACTTGAAAGAGACGTGGTCATCGCTTTGGGGCTAATAACAATAGCAACAGCAAAGTTTAGATTCAATTATATGCAAAATTAAAGAACGTAATTGAGGTGATGAGTTACTTTGAAGGAAAAAAATAATAGAGAAACTTCTTTTATAAAAATATTACTGGAAAAGTTAATCAGAGCAGCTGGGAAACTATTTTTGTTGCTTGGAAATGTTTCAGAAAGTTATTTATTGAAATCATATGATGATATCTGCTGCATGGGCACCAAGTATTTTTAGGGAATTGTTGTTTAATCCACCCATTCCCTGGGGAAGAGTAGGGATTGGTGGACATGACCAAGGTTTTGCAAACACTGAAGAGAATTTGGCCATTCAGCAATTATGCGAATTAATAAAAGGCAAAGGGCATCATTAATTCTACAGCTTTCTAATTTTGAGAAAACTCCATGGACTCACGGGTTAAATTAAAATAGAGAAAATTTAAATGAATTGCTAATAAATGAAAGTTAGATGGATCATTCACATATTAAGTTTTCACGATATCCAAATTTGATAACTTTCAAGAAATCCAATAGTTTAACTTCATATTCCCAACAGAGTAGTATTTTGCTAATTGGCCAATCCTTTTCTATTTCTCTATCTCCACTATTCTTTAAAAGATAATACAAGACCTACGTGAGAAATAAAATCAAACACTTACAGGAGCCAGACACGTAACACAAATGTGTGAATCAGGCTGAATACAAGATAATAAAAGAGATGAGACCGTGGGAACCGCATGCGTGCCTTCTAAAACTTTTTGTTAGGTGAGGGCCTGTGTTAGTGGTGATGGCCTAAAACGCAGAAACCAAGACAAGATTAAATGTGTAAGTAATTTATGAAGACAAATGCCCATGAGAGTCTCAGTTCAGGCTGCTATAACGAAATACCGTAGATGGGGTGACTTATGCACAATGGAGCTTTATTTCTCACAGTGCCAGAGGCTGGAAGTGTGCAATTGGGGTGCCAGGATGGTGGGTTCTGGTGAGGGCTCTCTTCTGGGCTACAGACGGCCGACTTCTCCTTCCATCTTCACATGCAAGACAAGGGAACTCCCCGAAGTGTCTTTTATAAGGGCGCTAATCCAGTTCACGAGGGGTCCACCCTCAAAACCTAATCACCTCCTGAAGGTCCCACTTCCTGAGACCATCACATCAGGGATTAGGGTTCCAACATACTGCCTCTGTGGGGGACACGGACATTCAGTCCACAGCAGAGAGGACATGGAGAAGGAACAGGAGGGGGCTGCAAGAGCTCTTAGACCGTGGTGCAGGTCTGACCTGCATGAAGGAGAGAGGGAAGGGAGGAAGTTGGGGTGGATGCCTCCTTGATTGAAGTGCAGTTTTCCAGAAAGTTCTGCAAGGCCAGTGGGGAGGCCTCGAGCCACACCCAGAGGTGTTCCGCCTCTCCCAGAAACAAGCCTGCTCCCATAACCCCCCATTCCCAGCCATGGAAGGCATTGTCAGCGATGGGCTTCCACACCTGGCAGCCGGGGCTATGGGTTGGCTATGCCCCCATTTGGAGATCTGAGGCCGTTCTCACAGCCTGGCTGCCACGGTGCCCAAGGGAATAAACTGCAGACCAACGACCGGACACTCTGCCTGGGCCCTCGCTAGAGCTGCGTCCTTCATTCTGTCACCAGCTCTCCCAGATGAACCACTGTCATCTCTCCATACCTGCACGTCACCACCTACAAAATGAGAATTTAGTCACCCTCCGCCCCATTCAGAGACATGGAAAGGACCCACTAGTAACTGCCAGGAGCCGACACGTCTTCCAACAGGCTGTCCTTCTAGACCTGTTGGAAGTCAGTCACCAGAGTTGCCTTCTGGCCAGAATATCTGAACCAGGTGTTCAGGACGTTCTGTTTCCCTGCAGAGGTCACGGCGCCCTTGGCAGAACATGGCTCTGTGGTTGGATAAGTAATTCGGGAACAAACAGCAATTTTATTTTAAACTAATACATTTTTAGGCCAGTTCTTGAAAAGTAAAGGAATCTCCCGTCCTCTCCTCTTTAGGTAGAAAGGTGTTCTCCTTAGGAAACTCCCAGTGATCCCTATTAGCCTCCTTCCACGGAGACAAGAAATAGCATCAGCGTCGTGTTTAAAAAGTTGGGAAGCCAAAAAGCCCAAGCACGGCCCAGGCAGGGACCTGTGGAAGCATCCGAGGGAGTGTCGCCACACAGCGGGGCGGAGCACACATCGCCGCCCCCAACGGCAGTCTCGAGTTACCGAGTTACCGAGATCGTTCTGCGGAAGGCCGGGAGAAAACAAAGGGACATGCCCGTGTAAATAGGGAGCCAGCGACGAGAACAACAATAAAAGGGCAGCCTTTTAAAAGCACGCTTGAAATATGAAACACGCAGGAGGATTAGCAGCTAAGCCTTTACTGGGGAACCAGCAGAAAACAGACGACTGCCAGGAAGCCCAAGAGTCCCCGGACCCAACATGCCCCTGCACAAACACCTGCCCGAGTGTCTGCTTTCAGGAAATGGCAGCCCCGTCTCTTGCATGGTACCCCCCAGACACCTCTCCATGTTGGACTCCTCTTCGTGCAGACGTCTCTTCATGCAGTCTTATTGGTGTCATTTTCTCTTAAATGCATCTACTCCTCCTAACCCTAAATTCTCCCCACCCCAGTCCAAACAAGGTCTCCTCTTGTCCCCTGTGCAGCGATAGTCACCCAACTGGTCTCCTGACCAACCCTTGCTCTTCACGCCCACCCTTCTCTGAAGAGTCCCCAGTGGGCGTCATAAAACACAGAGGGGACTATGTTGTTCCACTGTAGTCTAAACCTCCCCAGTGCCCTCCAGTTCACCTTTCATTACAAACACCTTCATCCTCCACCTGCCCTGGGGGATCCTGCACGTTTGTACCCCCTCCCTCTCTAACACACCCGCCACACCCCCTCAGCCTGCCTTCTTTGGGTTCTTCAAATCCTGTGCACTACCTTGCCTCAGAGCCTTTGTAAATACTCTTCCTTCTGCCTGCCTGTCCTCCCTCTCTTTGCCGACGACCTCCTGCCTTTCTGAAGTTTGGAAGCCATTTCCTCAGGAAAGTCTATGCTAAATGCCCTCCCAACCCCATCCTGGGATAACTTGGTCCTTTCCTACACGTTTTTGCAGCATGGTTGACATTTTAGTGTATTTGTGGGTGATTTGACTAATCTCCGCCTTTATATCTAGAATTAAGGGAGGAACTATGTTTGTTTTCTCAAGTATTTGCCCTGTGGCTAGCCCAGCACCTGACACAGATGAAAATAATGATGTGGATGGATGGATGATGGATCTATCAATCAATTGGTGGCTAAATATAGGAATATTATAAATCCATACGCCAAATACATCATTCCAGGGGCAGAAACCAATTTCAAAAGTAGATAGGTGCTAATGGGTGAGCATACCCCACTGTCGATGTTTTAAGTATTTCGAATAGCACCTGTATTCACGCGGCTCTAATCTGAAAGATGTCGGCTGAGAGATTGCTGCCATTCCATGTCCTTCTACTCCTTTCTTCACCGCCCTTGGAAGTAACTAGTTCAATAAGTATCTCATATCCTTTGTGTTTCTTTCCACAGATATAAGCAAATACTAACATATGTTCTTATTTTTTCACTTTGTTACCCAAAAGAGAGCATACTACACACAGTGTTTGACACATTGGGTTCTGTTGCTGTTTTTGTTTAACTTGACAACATACCCCAGAGACTTTCTCTGAATCATTCACTGGGAGCTTCCTTACTCTTTTGTACAGCTACATGGTATTCCATTGTATGGATGCTCCACAGTTCGTCTAACCCTTCCCTCCTGCTGTGTCCAGTCTTTTGCTATTTTAAACAGGGTTGCAATGAATAGCATTGTGCATGTGCTATTTTGTACGTGTCTAGTTCTGAACGTAAGGTCAATTCCTACAGAAGTGGGATACCTGGATCAAAGTTCAAATGCGCTGATAATTTTGAGAAACTGCCATCCACAGGTATTCGAAAGTCAAATCCCATAGAATTATGAAAAAAGGTAAGTTATGGGATGGTGGAGTAAGACTGAGAGGCAGAAATGCCTGGGTTAGAACTGATTAGTTCCATGGTGTATCAGCTATGTCCACATGAGTCCAGATAAACTCTCTGAGCCTCAGTTTCTCATTAATAATGAGAATATTATTCCCCTCCAGAGTGGCTCTGAGGATGTAATGTAATAATACACAGGAAGTATTTCCCTTCTTTGCTTGAATGATCTCACTCATTCTGCAGCTTCAAACAACCCCCGTCACATGCGGACTCCCAAGTCCCCATCTTCAGCTGAAACTCTCCCAATTTGCCAATTGCCAGCTAAACACTTCCTCTTGTGTGCCCCATACCTGTAAATGGCAAAATATCCAAAACTCATGACCTCCTCAAAGTTGTCACCTAAAACTGTGTTCTTTTCCTGTGTTCCCCAATCACCCAAGGACCCATAGACCTGGGAGTTCTTTCTACGCCTCCCTCTCCCTCTACCCACATTCCCAGCTCAGCCATCAAATCCTGATAATTTCTTCTCCTAAATCTGCTGGGGTCTGTTTCTCCCTTTATTCTGTTTCCATCCTGTCCTGGTACAGGTGTCCACGGTTTCTCAGCCAGACATTGTGAAAAGGGCCAGATGAGCCTCACTGACTCTGGTCTCATAGCCTTTCAGGACAGTCTCTCTACCCAGGCCTAAAGTGATCCTTCTAGAACATGAGCCAGATGCAAGCCACTGGTTTGCCCTCCTGCTTCCGTGGGCAGGTGTCTAATGAACAGCATGTAAACCGTATAAACCAGAGCCTTCTCCCAGGCTGCACCTTCAGCCCTTCTCCTGGCCTCTGGCCACAGCAAACTTCCGCCTTCCTCTGGGGAACTATCTCTCCCAAGCATCCTTCTCTTGCACAGGGAACTTTCCTGTATGCCTTTCATTCGCTTATTCATCCAGCAAATGTTTTAAGTAACTAATATGTGCCATTTACCCTTTACCTTAAAAAGAAGGATGTTCTAGCGTGCCCCAGACTATTTAACCCCCAGAAACTTCATTCATGTGACACACCCCTGAATGTTCACAGGGTTAATCTCCCACCTCAGGTGTCCTCTAGGACAATGTTTCCCAACCTTGGCACTCTTGGCTTTTGGGGCCAGATAATTCCCTGTAGGGGCGGGGCACTGCCCTTTGTACTACAGGATATGGCTCTGCCCACTGGTGCCAGTTGCTCATACTCCCCCAGTTATAACAACCAAAAATGTCCCCAGACATGCCCAAATATCCCCTTGAGTTCAAAATTGCCCCTGGTTGAGAACCCCTGCATTAAGGTATCCATGACACTTGCACTCCCTGATCAGCAAGTCCAAGTAGCACGGTGTCATTCACAGGTGGGCCAGAGCAATGTTCTGCAGAATGTCAGCGTGAGCAAGGTCCCCACAGACGTGCAGAGAGTGCATGTGTACTGCTGTCCTTGCCATACAAAGGCCAACCACTATGGATCCTCCTACAGATTTCTGAGAAAAAAGCATTTTCCAGACCAGTAGTCACATACAATGTTCGGAAATGTGTACCAATCTTCACCAGTAAATACAGCACGACAGCTTTAAGGGAGCTATTACCTGATAGCATCTGCCATGATTTTTCTTGTTTTTACAAGGACACAGTGGATAAATTGAATGGAGATATTAGGGGTATATGCATCTTTTATGTTTTTGAGGATAGCAATAGTATCTGCAATTCCTCCCGGAACATCATATTATTTCTGATTGCTGTCTTGGATATTGGGGAAAGAACAGTCTCAGATACTCTACTTGGCTCTTCCTACCACAATGTCCCTTGCTCCATAAGTCAGGAAACCTATCGGGAGTTCTGCTAACCACTAAATGTATCATCTTTTGAGACCTGAGAAATAACCATAAGGTAGTTTTTTGGACCCAATGGACCTAATAGATCCATTGTGAAATGGACTTGGGGTAAAACTTCATTTATCACCTGGCTTCCTAAAGCCACCAATTTAACTGAAAGGAGGGGCAATATAGATATTGTAGATGCCCTGGTTCCAGTGTCAGCTCAGACCTTGTATGTATTAATAGTAATCCTCAAAAAGCCTGGATATTCCCCATTCTCTAGTACTAGTTCCTTGAGGAAACAGCTGCAAATTCCTTAAAAGAGAAGGATTAGAAGAATAAATGTTCATGTATACTTGTGGGAAATAGAGCTCTTCTTCAAGGAGACCTCAGCCTGCCCTTCAGTGTATGAATTCTAGATCTATAAACTGGCTTACATTTGAAAACTGAGTAAGAGGCCACAATTTCCCATTGCAGTGACTGATGCTAAGTTTCTGTTCTCCAGCTTTCTTTTGTATTATTATTATTCAATCTTAGTAATGCCCTAGGCAGCTGTCCGTCTTTCTCATGGCTAGGAGCATCATGTCTATTGGCCATTGCTACGAATCTCTGAAGGTTAAGGTGCTCGCTGCTACTCTGCAGTGCTTTGGATGATCATTATGGCCACCTTGCCTCTGGTGGTTTGGAGCTGGGTTTCTGTAAGTCTGGAATCTCATCATTCTCAACATAAAGGAGTTCAGTTCCATGGTGGAGTCTATTGCCACCAAACCTGACTTACAAAAGACAGATGCTGAGCTTCTCAAAGATGTCAGTGAGACCTTTCTTTGTACAATCCTGTCACCTTCATAAAGGGTCTTCCGACCTCTTTCAAGAAACATAGCTAAGTGATAGGTTCTCAAGTTTTGCACAGTAAATTCATTCTAACATTCACAACTCCTTCAGCTTTAACCTCTTCCTCAAAATAATGCCAAATATACTCCAGCACCTCTACCTTATGAATTATAGACAGTCATCTTATCTAAATGTCAAGGAGCCACCCCAACAGACCAGCTTCAGTGGACCATGACAAGCTAACACCCTCAAAATCCACCCCATGTGGTTCTTGCTGCTACATGTTTGCCAATTCCCTGTAAGTCCTTGACACGTAGATTGTTTTCTCTTGAATCGGGGATTATACTTACTCACTGACGCTGTGCTCACAGATGACTCTGTTGCTAGCCAGGAAACAATGAGGGATATTGGGGGCAGACCTAGAGATAAAAAGGGTCAATCTGCAGAGCCCTCCAGGTACGGTCACAGAATAACCCCTGAGGAAGAGGAAGCTGTTGTCCCTCAAGTTATTGAGAAGAGCTTCTGCCAGCCAGGAAGCTTCAAGGAATTGGGGGATACAATATCTCAGTCTTGGCCAGGTGAATGTCATCATCCAGGGTCTTAGGGGCCCACTCTGTCCCCATCAGGGACTTGACTTTGACATTGAGGAGCAGCCGACTCATCCCGGGCCCACAGTGCGCATGTGTGGAAAGTGCGCCACACTCTCCAACGGCCCTCCAATGATCTGAGGGACAGTGAACTGGCCCCCTGTTTAAAAAGTTTGAGGACCCCTGCAAAGCTACTGCAGAAATACTCAAGATGGCAATTAGCTGGGCTGCACCTATGACGATAGCGTATTTTCTTTCTGCAATGCTTCAGCGCTTTCAAAAGTCATCAACTCACATCACAGTCTTTATGGTTATTATTGCCCCAAAATGGAGCAAGCATCCCAGTGTCTGGATAACTCAGCATGTTGCCTTCCACCTCTTCCTCATCCTGATTAACTGCAGATAAAAGTTTTAGTGATTGTGACGTGTCACCCTCCTCGTACCACTACCAAAGCCCACCAGGGGGTTTGCTTCCTAGGGCCAATACTGGTTCTAAGCCTCTTAGCCCAGGATCCCTACACAGCAGAGCCTACGGTGTATGTTTGTGCACACACATTTCACTGCAAAATGTGATCCCAGGAAAGCAGGAATGGAGGGAGAGAGCAGTGAGGCAGAGGAAAGGGAGACCAAATACCAGGGTTACTGCACTGCCCAAGGCTTTATAGCAGCCTGGATGGTTGCTCATTCTCGCATGTCTTCGGGAAGGTTGTATGGACCATTGCATCTCAGAACGGTATAGAGGGCAGGGGAGCAGGCAGGGAAAGGAAGAGAATTGATTGGCCCATTCCTACTCACCACCTCCTTCTGTGCAAAGTGATCCACATGGGGTTCTAGCTGCTCCACACTTTCAAAATGCATCCACCAGCCTCTTCAAGGTGCAGTGTTTTCTGTCCAGTCAGTACTGCATGGAGGGCACTTGACCTGGCGCAGTGGCAGCAGCAGTAAGCTGACTTTGTGACTGCAGGAACCCCAGCCATTGCTGGGCCTCTCCAGCCAGCAAGCAACAGGGCTGGGCAGCTCTGCAATGGGACATAATCTGAGTCTGGGACAAGCCCTAAACTCAGGCCTTCCATTTGGATTTAACACATTAACTATTATGTGGGTTGTATTTAACTCACACTAGTTTTGAGCCTGAGGCCTCGAGAAGCATATGTAACTCACACTTCTCTGTACCTTGGGAGCCACGTGAACTATTTTTCAAGTTGCATATAACTCACACACAGAAAAAAATTGTAAAAATAGCAAATTTTTCATTAAATTAGAAAGTATCATTTTGTTTTCAAAGTTTTTATTTTATTTTTGTAATAAAACACTATGGCCCCAAGGAAAATAATTTTTTTTCTAATGCAGCAGTCATTGTGTTGAATATGATCATTTCAACATAGACACAAGATACAAGGACTTACAAAAATCATGTGAAATCCTTTCTTATCCTCAAATGCATGTCCTTAGATTTTTTTAAAAAGAAAGCAAGCTACATAACAGCTAAGATATTGACATTTCCTTAATACATTAATTGAACCTTAGAAATAAACCACAGATTTTTCAGGGAATTATGCCTGTTCAACCAATAAAGTTAATGTAGAAAAAAAGAATTGTTTCAAATGGTGACTTCTATCCCATTGGGCACATTCTTACAGCTCCCAGTTCCTATTCTGTCCTGTGGACTTTTGCTTTAATTAGCCAGAAAAATTGCATAAATTCTGCAGCTCTATTTTTACTTTAATTATAGCCAAAGCTCCTTTTCAGTTTCTCATAGCTTTTTAGTTCTCTCTTCAGCTTCTAGACATCTCTGACTGTACGGAAACTCCAAGTGTGTGCTATGGGCAGGAGTTTATATGTCTGAAACTATAATTTGGTAAAATACAAGATAAAGGGAGAAAGAAAATGATAAGGCAGTCTCATTTGCACTTACCATGAGCCAAATTGAATTTGAGGGATTTGGGATATTGTAATTATAAAATGTACTGTATCTGACTTCATTACAGATTCTGCTCTTAAAGTTGTATAAAAATTGACAACATCATATTGCATCTAAATTAGGAAAATTATCTTTAAAGAAATTGCATTGAATCCTTTTCATGCTGAGTTTCATTTTGCGCTATGAATAATCACAAATTATTTTATTGTTGTACATATTCAAATCTACCAAAAAAATGTGTCAGGAGGATATCCATGTATTTTACATATCTGAATTTAGTATTTAGTATCCAAAGCGTGCTTTGCTTTTTTATTTTTATTTATTTATTTAGGGACAGAGTCTCGCTTTGTTGCCCAGGCTAGAGTGAGTGCCGTGGCGTCAGCCTGGCTCACAGCAACCTCAAACTCCTGGGTTCAAGCAATCCTTCTGCCTCAGCCTCCCGAGTAGCTGGGACTACAGGCATGTGCCACCATGCCTAGCTAATTTATATATACATATATATATATATTTTTTTTAGTTGTCCAGCTAATTTCTTTCTATTTTTAGTAGAGACGGGGTCTTGCTCTTGCTCAGGCTGCTGCTTTTTTAAATGAATAATACAATGAAATCTAGTCCAAAAGTGTAGACCAAAAACAGGAACAACAAAAGTGTTCACTGGCGTAAGGGTAAATTCGTCATGCCTATGTAGTTCCTCCTGTCACAAAGTACCCAACACAACCTGGCTTTGCACTCGGTAAACCAACACTCATTTGGCATTTGAATGCCAAGACAGGGCAAAGGTCAGGCAGTTATCTTTCACTTTCATCCTCCATTATAATGAGATTTGACACATAACCAGCCATCTTTGGAGTGCATGACTTGAATGTGTCCATTTAACTCCCTGCATTGCCAAAGGCCTACAAAGGGACAAGATTGACAGCTCTCAAATAGACAAAGCCCACACAACGTTAATCTATGACATGACTATGGGGTGGGGGAGCTTTTCAATAAAAGTATCCTCTATTCCAACATGAATCTTTCAGGCCAGACTAAAAAGGGACTCATTTCTTAGACACCCAAGCAAACAATTGGTCAGCACTTGGTGACATCACAGAGTTCCCTGCCAGCTGCACAAAAGGGTCCCTCACAAACGTACTTTGCTTTAGGATATTAACTATTTTCCAATTTATTCATTTTTCTGTAGTAAAATGGGAAAGAAAATTGCCCACATAGGACTCTCACAGATAAGAGACGCATAGGAAAGAAAAGTTAGAGATATAGCTTAATTTTTTAATTTTTTAACTTCTTAAATCTTAGGTCGATTATTTTTTAATGTTACCAAATAACAGTCAATTGTAAAAACATAATGTGTTCAATAATGCATTCTTTCCCCAATAATCTAAATGCCTCCTTTATCACAAAACCAACTTTCCATGTACATTTCACATATAGTTGGAGACTTTAAGAGCAAAGACTGAGGTTTCCCAAAAACGAGGCTATTCTCTCAAAACTGTGGCATGGAATCCTGCCTGAGCCCCCGGCCTGCCCTGCCTGCCAAACGGAATTTGGAACCAAGATTGCAACATCAACTCTTTGGCCACGGAACAGCCACAGCCACAAGCAATGTCATGACTTCCCACGCCAGTGCACCTGCACGGGGCAGGACAGGCTCCTTACACTGTTGCCCCTGCAGGCAGAGAGACCCGAGTTCAAGTCCTGACTAGTCTTGTATTGTTTTTATGAACTTGGGTAAGTTCCCTAAGTTCTCTGTGACTTAGTTTCTTCATCTGCTAAATGAGTATCATAATACTTAGTTGAGGGCCTTATGGAGATTATAAGAAATAACAAATGTGACGTTACTAGCCCAGAGCCTGGCACAGAGTAGGAATTTCCCAAAAGCCTGTTTTCCTTTTTGGCTGACCCTTTCTTCTGAGAAAGAAACTTATTCTTCTCAGATCTCAGTGATTTAATTCCACATCTATTTATCTAGGCCTTTGGCAGAAAAACCCCATGTTTAAGAGTGGAGGATACAAAAGATGGAACAATCTAGCTGGGGAGGTGAGGTGTATTCGTGGGGAATAGTTAACAGGCTTATTAAATTTGTAAATGCCCAAGTGTTTAACATAAGCCGTAAGTGCTGGCAGGCACAGGGGCTCATACCTGTAATCCTAGCACTCTGGGAAGCTGAGGCAGGAGGGTCACTTGAGCTCAGCAGTTCAAGATCAGCCTGAACAAGAGCACAGTCCCCATCTCTACCAGAAATAGAAAACATTAGCCAGGCACAGTGGCGCACACCTATAGTCCCAGCTATTTGGGAGGTTGAGGCAGGAGGATCGCTTGAGCCCAAGAATTTGAGGTTGCAGTGAGCTATGATGACACCACTGCACTCTAGCCTGGTCAACAGAGTGAGACTCTGTCTTAAAAAAAGAAAACATAATAAACCATAAGTCCTGAAGAAATTCAAAGAACAGAGAGACAAATCTGGGCTCCTGGGATTTAACCTAAAAATTCAACCCAGGGAGGTGGGAAGATAGAAAATGTTCTCTTCGCCTTCCTTCCCAAAAGCCAAATCTCTCATTGCTAAGTCAGTCACCCTTTCTAGTCCAAGATGATCATCAGATTGACAGTGACGGAGATGGAGAGAGATTTTCTGACGGGCTCAGTCCACTTGAAGCAGATGTGTCCACAGGTTCTATCTATTGCTTCAGGAAAGTATAACAGACACTTTTGAATGGATTTGCCCACCTGACACATGATTTTGGAGGGCCTTCCCAGAGGCAGTTACTATAATACAAAGGCTGTACTTGACCTTGAAGGCTGGGGCTATGCCTGGCACAACTTTGCTCAGCCAGACCTAAACACCAGCACCAGCCACACAAAGTGCATTTCCAGAATACTATAAGAATTTCCCCTGGCTCTGTAAACACCTCACACAAATGCCCTCAGACTCCTACCTGCAGCAGGGGTAGCTCCTTATGGAAAATACACCTTAAGCTTATTGACCTGCTCAGGTGGCTATGACCAGCACATGCAGTTTTTTCCAAAATCTAACAAAGTTCCAGCCACCATTCCCAAAGAAGTGCATGGATCTTAGTGTGGTTCTATCACATTAAATATGCAAAAATAGGTAAAGTGCATAATATATCCACTTACTGAAGATTCTAATATAAAATGCCACAGACAGAGGCCTTGATAATAACAAAACAAGTCTATAGAGACTAAGTCAAAATTTGTGTTTCTGCTTCTTTCCAACTCCTCAAGTGCTTAAAAATTTGAGGGACTAGGAAGCTGACTGCTCTTCAGGCTTTAGGGTAAGCAGGAGCTAAGAGCTGCTGAATAAAAACCAACAAGCTCTTAAGATGGATTAATTAATAAAGATACAGTGTCGTGGACAAAGGAGGCAACAATTCCATATATGACCAACTCATGGACCCCACAAGTTCAGAACTAGAAGGTGGCCGTGTGGTGATGAATTCCTTAGCAATAGAAAGCAGCAAGGACAGTCAGACGGGAGATGCCAGACAGAACAAACAGTGGCGTCATCACTAAATGTTGCGAGAACCACGGTGTGAGGGAAGCTAGGGTTTACTGTATCGTTCCAAAGGGCAGCACTAAGACCCACAGATAAAAGTTACAGGTTAGAGATTTTCAGCTACAGGTGAGGAGACTCCTCAAATAATTAAAGCCATTCAAAAACTGGAACAGTCTCAGGAGGTGATGAGCTTCCTGTCACTGCTATATTCCTACACAGGCTGCCTTCTCCTTTCTTGGCTGCATGGAAATTTAGGGGAATGTGAGATTCTTCAGGATTGAAGGTCAGGTTTTGTAGAAAGTTCCCCACATGGACAGAGAGGTTAGGCTGGGAGTCCTCAAATGACTGCACGTAGCTAACCGAGAGTTCTTGCTTCCTCTGATAATATTTTCTCCTATTACAAAGGCTAAGAATTTCCCAGGTCAGATTTTCAACGGGCACCCTAATCCCATCATTGATGTTTCTAGTCCTTTTCCCAACTGGCAGGTCCCATGCACAATGGCATTTGTGCAGTTTTCCTGCCTCCTCCTCCACCCGGAAGTCACATCCACACTCCTGCTAAAAGTCGTCCACCATAAACCTCATCATTTATAATGCAAAAAGGGAATCATTGATTCAGTTCTGATTAGTCATCATGATGCCTCTCTCTTATATGTACGTAATCACTGCGGTTTCTCTGGGAACGGAAAGCTTGCCTTTCTATGGGAGACTCTGAACAGCTCTCTAAACACACACCAGCTGGGCAAACAGTGCAGGGAATTTCAGCACAATGTGATAAGAGCAGCCACGCCCGCAACCCGGCCAAGGAGCGTTTCAGGGCGGCCGCCAAATCGCAAAGAGCTGTGGAGCGGCTCCTTTTCATCTAACCGGAGGATGCTCCCATTTTTTTTAAGAGACTGTCTCATCCAGTTTTGCAGCTAGTCGAAAAGCCTGGAAATGATAAATGTGCTATAGAAGCAGACTGTTTCCCTTCCAGTCCTGGAAGACTAGACAGAGCCCTAGCAACACCCAAACAGGCAGGAAATAATAAAACAGTGGCCCGGCGACAGAGGTAATGAAATCCTTCCCTTTCGTCCTACTTCTGCAGGAGGCTTTCTCATCCTACCGGCATCTTCATGCTGTGCTAGTCTTTGTACAGGGATGAAGGCTGCGGTGTATACCTCAGCCTCTTGCTCAGAAGGAAGCCAAGGCAGTTTGCCATCTTGAACACAGGAAACACAGAACTCGGTATTCAAGAAAGCATACTCTGCCTCTCTCTCTCAAGGACAACTGCCAGCAACTGTTGGCAAGCCGTGCCCACCCCACATCTGTCTGAGGCAGAATGAAATAGAATGAAAATAATGAATGGATGAATGAATGATTCCTGTAAGATTGCAGACTGTTGTATAACCAGATGAAAACCATCCCTTAAGGAATGTTCCAGCATGTGCATGGGTATAGAGGAACAAGGGCCTTTGCTGAGTAGAGAGCTTCCCTGGGGCTGGAACAGGGACAAGTATTTCCAGATCAATGCACCACCGGTCACAGAAGTAAAGGGGAAGAGGGAATAGGGTCTTCGAAGCCAAGGCCACCTGATGTCTGACCCTGGGGACAGCCAGCCTCCAGGGTAGGCCACGTGAACTCAGAACCCACCTCTTAAGGGCGGGACCGATTGGCTCCTTGCTCTGGTGGAGGAATGAAGCCACATCTTCAATTTACATTTTCCCATTAAGTGGAGTCAAGCTCTTTTGGATCCTCGGATATTGTGGTTGCCTTGATTGAATAGTGTCTTTACGTGTTGAAGTCCAAGTTGCCAGCTACAAACACTTGTACTCGGTTGCATTCTGTCTTCATATAACCTGGGACATGCTCAGAGTAAGCTAAGCCACATTCTGGAAGGGGGCACTGCTGACCTTGTTTTGCCCACATTAGTAAAGTTGGGGTTGGATGGGCATTCAAGAAAGAAAGAAAGAGAGAGAGGGAGAGGAAGGAAGGAAGGAAGGAAGGAAGGAAGGAAGGAAGGAAGGAAGGAAGGAAGGAAGGAAGGAAGGAAGGAAGGAAGGAAGGAAGGAAGGAAGGAAGCCGGATGTGGTGGCTCACGCCTGTAATCCTAGCACTCTGGGAGACTGAGGTGGGAGAATGGCTTAAGGTGGGGAGTTCAAGACCAGCCTGAGCAAGACTGAGACCTCGTCTTACTAAAAATAGAAAGAAATTAGTTGGACAACTAAAAATATATATAGAAAAATAATTAGCCAGGCATGGTGGCGCATGCCTATAGTCCAGCTACTCAGGAGGCTGAGGCAGCAGGATTGCTTGAGCCCAGGAGTCTGAGGTTGCTGTGAGCTAGGCTGATGCCCTGGCACTCTAGCCCGGGCAACAGAGCAAGACTCTGTCTCAAAAAAAAAAAGAAAGAAAGAAGGGTGAAGGAAAGAAGGAAGGAGGGAGGGAGGGAGAGAAGGAAGGAAAGAAATAAAAGTTGGGCTACCTGGTCCAAGTCTCAACCAATGCTGAACCTTGCCCAGAGGCCTTGAAACACAGGATGGGGCGAAAACAACAGATCTATTAAAGCCCATGAGGAATTGAAAACTACGCTCTGTATTTGCTCTCCTCGGAGCTGACATGGGCACTGGTACATCCACACCTAAGAATTATATGTAGCAAGCTCCCGATATCGGCGAGGGGGGAGCCCAGCACATGGGCGGGGCTGCCTGGAGCTGGGGGAGGAAAGCTACAAGGAAAGCAGTCAGGCCGGGTGCAAGGCTCAGGGGAGGAGGAGAGGGAGGCAGCTGGAGGTTTTGTTCTTGGTGCAGAGAAGCACACGCAAGCTGAGCGGTGTCTGCCTTGGCACACAGGTGGTGACTGTCCTGTGGACACAGAGGTTGCAGGCAGCCTCAGGACCCGGCTGGCGTTGCAGAAGCCAGTGGGCAGCTCTCACAAAGCCCCCCAACCCCAGCTTCCCTTCATGCTGTCCCCCTCCTGAGCTTCTCGCCCAGGAGTTTGACAAAGTGCGGGCCACATTCGCTCAGCTCTGCCAACCTCAGTGGCCCCATCCCGAGAAACGACTTCAGGAAGCAGCCCCATTGCGGTCTGCCTCTCTCTGCAGGGGCTCTGCCCACCCTCTTCCGTGTGTCCTGCCTTGTTTCTGCACAGGCCACACTGGGGTGCCACTTTCCTTTTCTCGGGGACCTTGCTTTTCGTCTCTCCTTTTCAACTTCTCTAAGTCCCCTTTATGTGTGTCCTTCACGGGGGTTTTTGCAGGGGTTTGCTTCCCCACGCCCACAGCACTCTTTGCCAAAGACCTGCTGGGAGAGGACTCGCTGGCAAGAGCCGTTTTCCCAATTGGGTTCCAAGTTGGAAACAGTTCCCATCACGTGCAAGCATGAACACCGTGAGAGGTTTAGGAAGAAGACAGTAGCTGGCGATGAGATGTGGCATGGGAGGGAGGATTCCTCTGTGGTTGCCCAACTTTGAAGTTGGCTGGCCAGGTGGATGGCAAATGAAGGGAGGAAGACAAGACAGAGTCGGGCAAGGGTGGATATCCACCTGCAACCTCCCCCAAGCACTCCGAAATGTCTTGAGTGCCATCTTCACCATGCTTCATCATATATATATGCACTGCTGTGCTGGTAAATATTTAACAACCACCCACCTCTCCAAAAAAATTAAATGTTTGCATGCGTATGCGTGTCTGTGTGTGTGTATGTGCATTCCTTTTTTTTTTTTTTTTTTTTTTTTGAGACAGAGTCTCATTCTGTTGCCCGGGCTAGAGTGCCATGGCATCAACTTAGCTCACAGCAACCTCAGACTTCTGGGCTCAAGCGATCCTCCTGCCTCAGCCTCCCGAGTAGCTGGGACTACAGGCATGCGCCACCACGCCTGGCTAATTTTTTCTATATATTTTTAGTTGGCCAATTAATTTCTTTCTATTTTGAGTAGAGACGGGGTCTCGCTCTTGCTCAGGCTGGTTTCGAAATCCTGACCTTGAGCGATCTGCCTGCTTCAGCCTCTCAGAGTGCTAGGATTACAGGCATGAGCCACCACACCCAGCCAGTCCATTCCTTTTTAAATGTATTTTGATTTCAGTTTTCCCCAGCTTTATTAAAGTGTAATTGACAAAAAAAAAAATTGTTTATGTTTGCAGTGAATAATGCGATGGGAGATATATATATATATATATATATAGTGAAATGACTAAATCAAGCTAATTAACATATCCATCACCTCATACACTTGTCTTGTTCTTGTGGTAGGAACGCTCGGGATCTACTCTCTCAGCAATTTTCAAGCACACAGCACTGTTACAGTTTGAATGCTCCTATCCCCCTAAAATGTATCTATGCTGAAACCTAACCCCCAGCACAATAGGATGAAGAGGTGGGACTTTCAGGGGCTGATTAGGTTATGAGGATGGAGCCCTCATAAATGGGATTAGTGCCCTTATATAAAGCCTGAGGGATTTTTCCTTCGCAAGAGGAGCTCAACCAACCTCTTGTCTCTTGCTCAGATGCATTGCAGGATGGAGGCGGTTAAGAGGGAGCAGAGGAGCCCACGAAGTCACTGGGATGAGGATGTGGTGCCTCCAGCCCACTGACACCCAGACTTCTCTGGCAGTGGCTCGTCACCGCTGGCCGTCGAGCAGGGCCACCTGGGCCACCATGGAAACCGAGCCTGGGGAGTTAGCCGGTCCCCAGCCAAAAAGTCCTCAGGGAGAAGCAGCAAATCTGCTCGGAGTAGGAGAAGCCGAAGTCCTCCCCACCCAACAGTCAAAGGGAAGTAAGAACGTGAGCATCATCCCCGGGGAGGGGGGGGGGGACATGAGCGTCGGCAGGGCCGGCCACCACCATCAGAGCAGGAACGCAGGAGAGCTGGGAACAGGGACTGAGACAGACACCACCGGGGAGAAAGGAGACGGTCTACCGAGAGGCCTGGCAGTGGGCAGGCTCGGGGACGGGATGGAGACAGTCAGCAGCTGCAGTCCCAAGAAGAAGAGCGGGAGCTTTATCATGCCAGGCGCCGGGAGCACGGCCAGAAGGACGAAGTGAGTGGCAGCGGTGATGAGTCTCAGGAGTTGGTTCCTCAGCCTGGTGGCAGCAACAAAGAAAGAGAGGTGCCTGCTACAGAAGAACCGAGCTCTGAACTTTCTGGGGCACTTCTTGAGGACCCCAACACCTTCCAAGGTGTAGTCCTTAAATACAGTGAGCCCCCAGAACACGTATCCCAAAAAAACGGTGGCGTCTCTACCCATTTAAAAATGATGAGGTGCTTCCAATAATGTACCTACATCGACAAAGTGCCTACCTCCTGGGTCGACAGCGTCCTGTTGCAGACATTCCACTCGATCACCCGTCCTGCTCCAAACGGCACACAGTCTTTCAGTACCGGCTTGCGGAATGTGCTCGCGCTGACGGCACAGTTGGTCGAAGCGTGAAACCCTACATCGTCGGCCTTGGCTCAGGCAATGGAACCTTCTTAAACAACAACCGTATGGAGCCACAGAGATACCATGAACTTAGAGAAAAGGACGTACTCAAGTTCGGGTTCAGTAGCAGAGAGTACGTCTTGCTCCATGAGTCGTCAGACACTTCTGAAATAGACAGGAAAGAAGATGAGGATGATGAAGAGGAGGAGGAAGTGTCTGACAGCTAGCAAACTAAGAATCTAGATTATGGAGACACTTCTTCCTTCTGGGAAGGCTTCGACTCAGCACTGTGGGGCTCTCTGTAATGCCTCTTAATGAATGCCTTAACTCTTTCCTCTGCTGCTGACCAGCTTATGGTACAGTTTATGAACACTGACTTACGTTTTGTTGAATTTTTTTCTGGGGTGCATCAGTCACATGCCTGGGGACGTTTGTTTTCAGAGCAGTCTCACCAATGACAGCACATCCATGTTTTAACGGAAGTGTTGTGGCTTTAGTTGGTGCTCTCAGAACTGCTGCTTAGGAAACTGTAAACCAGGGGTCCTCCAACTTTTTAAACAGGGGGCCCAGTTCACTGTCCCTCAGACCGTTGGAGGGCCGGACTATAGTTTAAAAAAAACTATGAACAAATTCCTATGCACACTTCACATATCTTATTTTGAAGTAAAAAAACAAATGGGCAAAAACACCCGCATGTGGCCTGAGGGCCGTAGTTTGAGGACGACTGCGTAAACTTTTGGTTGAGGGGGAATTATGGCTTGGTCTCTTTGTACAGTTAACTTAACAACTATTTATATAGTTGTTAAGCTTTGTGGACCAGGTGCTTTTGTTTTGGGGGCAAATCCCTGAGCAGAGAATCTTACTAAGCTTTGGTTATCACCAAAACAGTCTCCGCCATATACCAAAGCTTTGGCCTGGTTGAGCTCTTGAGTCATATAAGTTGATTTTGCACTTAGTTTTTTGGGGGTGGGAATGTACTGCAGCCAATAAACACTATGGACTATTTAACGTAAACAGATGCTTTATAGCACCTGTTTAAGCCTACAGACTGTACAGAGGATCATGGCGACTACCAGCGGGTGCTGATTTAATGTCACCGAAGAGTGAAGTGGGATGTGGATCTGTTATCCTCGAAAGAATCCCTCATTTCTCCATGGAGCATGTGCATAACAATTTTGACCATATTAACTGTTCTTCAAGTTTGTGCTTTTACTCAAATGTTATCTCCTTTTTTCTTTGAGAAATACACTGTCCTTTATGTGGCAGGGTCCTTATGTTATTTATTCTAACAACGTATGTTAGAATATGTCTAAAGGAAGTTGTTTTGTTTACATATTTCCAAACATTTCATCTTTAAAAAAATTGTTCATAGAGGTTGTATTTAACTTCCCAAGGCTGGAAAGCAGGGCAATTTCCCCAGTTTCCTAATTTTCCTCCAGAGGAATATGTGTAAGTAGAAAAGTATTGACTGCTTACATAGAGTGTGTATGTATGTACACACACATTGTGTGTTAAAGAGCTGATACTGATTTTCATATGACAATGTTAGGCAAAGGCCTCCCTGCATTTGAAGAGCAGGTTTTCATTTATATATATTTTAGGATAGAAAATAAAATTTGTAAATATGGCCCCATTTCAAAGAGTAATGCTTTCCTAGCATAGAAGCCCTTATGTTCACAGGTCTGTTTGCTGCTAAAGGTGACTTTGTGTATCAGTATTTTTAAGATAAAAATATGGAGTTGGCCTTCACATCGCTGAGATACCAGTCCCTGCTATTTCATCCACAGGCGGTGATGGGGGGGGGCGGTGGGGAGAAAGGAAATGACACAACTCAATCAGTGCTGCTACTAACTGTTCCCTTTGGGTTGAAACTTCTGATGCCATTAAATTAGATTATCTTCCTTTCCAATAAATAAATAAAAGGCCCGAGGGAGCTTGTTTTCCCTTTCCCCCTGTGAGGGCACCCCCTCAGCACCCCACCAAGCATGGACTGCATTTCCTCTCTGCCTACACGGTTCACACATTTGACAACATTAAATGGCACGTTGTTCCTGAACACTCCATGATGGTTTATGCTTCCGTGCCATTTGCCCATTCTAGTTCTGCTTCTGGGAACACTTTTTCTCCCCTTGCCTTTGGGTGGAAGCCCTATGAATCCTTTAAACTCCAGTTCAGGTATCTCTTCCCCCACGAAGCCTTCTCAAACACCACCAACCTGAAATACCCTATTCTACGTCCTCAGCACCTTGCACACATTAATAGTTCCTGACACCTTGAGGGGTGCAGCGAAGTCCCCCCCAGGCAAAGAGCAGGCTTGCTGCTTACTGTGAGAGCAGTGGACCCCCCAAGCTCAGGGCTCCCGGCTATGATGTGAACTCACTACACGTTTAGCATCCATCTTGCCCCTGTGGGACTTGGTAGGGGAGGGAGGGGAACCAATGCCAACATCCTGCTCACTCCGCTTGCTATGCCGGGAATGATGAAGTCCTTTGTCTCTGACCCAGGGGTCTGTGTCTTCTGCCACCATCCAAGAAACAGTGACAAGCTAACTTTTTAGCTGGACAGTAGGGAAAAATCTCTAATGCCCTTCACAGATCCTGGACTGAGTCCTTGTCTTTTTATCCCTGGGGCCCCAGAATATAGCATGGGCCCCCAATTAGTGTGTGTTTGGAATTTAATCAAGTTCAATTGACTAAACCAGAGACAGGGAACTTTCCTTCTACTGAGTACCATTTAGACCAGTGTTTCTTAACCCCAGCACTGTAGACATTTGGGGCAAAATAATTCACTGTTCTGGGTGGACTGTTCTGGGCATTACAGAATGTTTAATGGCATCCCTGGCTCCTATATAGTGGCTGTCAATAATACCCACACCCTCAACTCTAGCAGCCAAAAATGTCTCCAGACACTGCCAACCGTTCCCTGGGGAGGCAACGTGCAAAGGGGCTATAACAAGATTGCAAGCTAATGTCATTGAGGTCGTGATGTGCTAGAGGGGTGTGTAAAATATTGCACTCACTTGCCTGTCACTCAGGGATCATCTGCAAGTAATAATGTACTGCAGTTAACAGTAAACACAGCTGTCGTGAGCGCCTATGGGTGCCAGGCAGGGGGCATCAGCTGCATCGTCTCACCCACTCACCCAGCCTTTCTGCAAGGTGGGCATTTGCACTTTGTAAGAACCTGAGGCTACGTGGCTCGCCCCAGTGGAATAGCTTGGACTTGAACACAGAGCAACTGGTCTCCAATGCTCGTGTTCTTAATTATTAACCTAACGTCCTGGTCTCCCGAAGGGGAAGATTACTTGGAAAGAGAGAGGGTTGGAAGTTATAAAATGGGAAATCAAAGTTTCCCTTAAGGGGGAAAAAAAATCAAATTTACATGTCAATACCATTCTCTTAAGGGTTAAAAATACAAAACACTTTAGATATATTAAGTGCACAAATAGTGCCAGAATCCGTAACAACACATACTTTAATCCCTACATAAAATGTTAAAATACAAGCCCTCATGACTCGCTCTTTCCTACATCCAGAAAAATGCAAACCATCTAGTCCAGAAAGGAGGAAAGAGCCAAAACCTGTTTCAAACAAAGCAAGCGCTACGCTGAACTTAGATGGAGCACCTTCTCCATCTGGTGGTGGCTTGAGGAATTGTCCCTGAAACACTTCTGAATCCACTCAGTACTTTGCAAAGTACCATCAGCACCCACCTCGTTCCCACCGGTTTCACACACGTTGCTCCTCTGAGTTGATTACGAGAACAGGTGATACCAGATTTTGGTAATTTGGAGGGCAGGTAAATTACTAATTGCCTATGGAATTAGTAACTCCAGCCAAGTAAAGCCAAGTAACTCCTAAGGAAAAGCACTATTGTGACTTTATTTAAAATTTTCCCTGAGAAACTAATATGCCCCTACCCCATTAATTCTCAGAAACATTTTAAATGCACCATAGTGTTTTGTCTGAGAGGCAGAGTAAAACAGCAAGAAAGAAGAAGGAGGAGGAAAGAGAAGTAATGGAAGAGAGGAGAAGTCATTGCTGTATTCGGTGGGAAGCCAGAAATAAGAATACATAATTATATTACAAATACATATGTATATTAATCAAAGATTTAAAAAAGGGTATGTCAATTTTTTCACAGGAATCTTGAAAAATATAATCTAGAAAATGAATAATTACTTCTTAGCTAAAATATTAAATTTACTTGAAAGTAGAATTAATGTGCAATACTAAGATAGGTCTAGAAAACTCATGTGGATAAAAATATCTCTATCCCATAATTTGATGTTTTTCCAATATAATTTTCTCATGCCTTCATTCCCCGGTCTTCAAACTGTTCTCTTCCTCTTCACAGTAATATCAATACATTATTGCTAATGTAGATAAATCTACAATACATTATTTTTTCATTAACTGGCAAATATTTAGTGAGCACCTACTATGTGCCAGGCATTGGGATATAGCTGTGAATAAGACAAATCCTTGTTCTCCTAGGGCTTACATTCCAACTGGGAGACAGGCAATGGACAAGTCAACATGTCTCAGGTTCATACGTAAAGTGCTAATGTCATCTCATTTAATTCTCCCAACTCTCTGTGGTGAGTTATATTATTCCTATTTTACAAATGAGGAAACCAAGGCTCAGAGAGGTTAACTGGTTTGCCCAAGGACTCAGAGGAATAAGTGGTAGAACCTGAATTCAAAATCAAACGCATCTTCTCCAAGGCCCAGCTCCTAACACCAACCCCACCCAGCCGCAAGTTTTCAACGGCAAATACGGCCAGCCTGCACTGAGAACCAACTGTGTGGGGGGCACAGTGCCGGCCCTGGGGAATACAGAGGTCGCTCAGGCCCTGCCTCCAAGAGTGAGGACAGCATCTGCCTGCTGGAATTAGTGCACGAGGCTTCTGGTACCCAGGAGCACAGCCACCACTTGCCAGGATTCATTAAAAATAACAAATTTTGGCTGGGTGTGGTGGCTCACACCTGTAATCCTAGCACTCTGGGAGGCCAAGGTGGGAGGATTGCTTGAGGTCAGGAGTTCAAGACCAGTCTGAGCAAGAGCTAGACCCCATCTCACCAAAAAATAGAAAAATTAGCCGGGCATGGTGAAGCACACCTGTAGTCCCACCTACTCAGGAGGCTGAGGCAGGAGGATCACTTGAGCCCAGGACTTTGAGGTTGCTGTGAGTTAGGCTGATGCCATGGCACTCTAGCCTGGGCAACAGAGTGACATCCTATCTCAAAAAAATAAATAAACCATAAAATTTAAAAAATAAAAATAATAAATTCTCCCAAACTCAACTGCAACATTCTAAAAAAAATTATTAAAAATTACAAAACAAAAAATTATAATAAAAGTGAAATTCAACAAAAGGGTTAACATCAAGAGATTAACATCAAGATTGCCTACTGATCCTGTGATTTTCCTACATGGGGAAGAAAAACTAGGTTTGGAGCGACTTGGATTTTGTTGGACTTCCCCCCCACCACCACCATTTTATTTAGAGTGATGATGGAGCCAACTTTCTGGAATGTTCAGGAGGCCTTGCTTCTACCCTAAGTGCATTTCGAAAGGCTGGGTGACACAAAACATCAAACGAAGAATGAAAAATTTCAAAAGACGCTCTGCTTGAACGAAGGTAACGTCAGTGCTTCTAAATATGAGGTGCTTGTTGGGCACACCCCCTAATTCCCAACTGCATCTCACAAAATCCGGAGCTGGCAACCTGTGGAATGACCCGGCCGTGCCCGTCACTGATAAGGCCAGTTACTCCCAGCAGTTTCTGGCAAACCTTTGTTTCCACTTCTTGTCTGAAACACACTGTTTGCTTGGCAAGAGCCAGGAGACCTGAGAACCTCCTATAGCAAATGTTGATATAGAGAAAATGTCCTCAGTGACCAGCGATATTTATCCAGGTATTATTCCCACCACCTGCTCGGAGTTTACCAAGTAGGCGGGTAGGGTCGCTATCTTGTGTGCGTTCGGCTTGAGTTGCACAGATACCACATCTCGAGCTCAACAGGGAACATAAATCTAATTGTTCCTCTCTTCACTTAAGCCCTAAGGATTCCAAATTAGATGGTATCGCTGAGTCACATGAACGAAACTTATGCACTTGCACTCTCTCTGTGTGGCTTGCCAGAGCTAAAACCAGACGCAGGAAGCTTTAGGACTGGGAAGATGTTAGGGTCTCATCAAACACGGCCAGTGTCCAAAAATCTCTCCCCCAGGCAACCGTCTGTTTGGGGTCTGTCATTCTTAATTGCTGGCGATATTAAGGAGCAGATCTAAAGTCTGATTCCCATTCTGCAGCCAAATTGCAGATATGCATGAACATCACCCTCATCTGTGGGCACTGCCAGTCACCAACGCTCATTCATTCAAAGACATAATTGGCTTCCACAGGTCAAAAAAAAAGAGGAAATTTGGAAAAACAAGCCTAGAAAAGGACACGATCATAAATTTTATGGTAGGAGTACACTTTAAAGTTGCCACTACTCTAGAATATTTAGAAAAATCTTAAAATTACTGAACAGCATGGAAATTTTTTTTTTTTTTGAGACAGAGTCTCACTCTGTTGCCTGGGCTAGAGTGCCGTGGTGTCAGCCTAGCTCACAGCAACCTCAAACTCCTGGGCTCAAGCGATCCTTCTGCCTCAGCCTCCCAAGTATCTGAGACTACAGGCATGAGCCACCATGCCCGCCTAATTTTTTCTATATATATTTTTAGTTTGCTAATTAATTTATTTCTATTTTTAGTAGAGACGGAGTCTCGATCTTGCTCAGGCTGGTTTCGAACTCCTGACCTTGAGCGATCTGCCCGCCTCAGTTTCCCAGAGTGCTAGGATTACAGGCATGAGCCACTGCTCCTGGCCAAGCATGGAAATTTTTAAGGTCTCTTTTCAAGAAATCATTTTTTTGCTTTTGACTATATTTTCATTTTATAGCACTTATCATAATTGTAATTAATGAAACATTTGCATAATTGTGTATTCATGTCAGTCTCCCTGATTATTCTGTAGCCCCCTGGACAGAGGAACCAGAACTGATTTGTTCACATTCCTCATGCCCAATATGCTGACACATGCTAAGAGCTCAAAAAAATACTGATGTTATCTCTGCAATAGACTGTGATTTCATTATCAGAATGTGTCACCTAGCTGTCGCGAAAGCACTTTACTTCATTTAATGACTTTCATCATACTACAATTATGCAAAATGTTACGGGGTGAAGGAGACATAGGGTCTGGGAATTTTTTTTTTTTTTTTTTGCATCTTCCTATGAATCTATGATCATGTCAAAACAAAGGGTTAAAAAAATGGGGGACTTTGCTTCCTGCCGCCAACTTCTTGCATTTCGCCTAGATAGCAGGAGACTTCTATTGCAATCTTTCCACACCCACAATATATTTGGCTTTCTGATTTCACCAATGTTTTCCAGGAGCTTAACTTTCAACAGCCTAATCACAGCTAGAATTATTTCCTGCCAACCCGTGACGAAGCAGATCACCTCATACAACAGCTCCTCTCTGAGACGGCCAACCAACGCGCCAAGTGCGGTGCCAATTTCCTTACAGTTTATCCTTTCCTGTCTTCTCTGCACAGAGACCACCAAAAAGCTGTCACATGGTAGTAATTTTCAAGAACTAGCTGGAATACCAAGAATCAGGAAGAAATGTTATGTTTTGACAAGCCAACCAATCCCTCCAGACTTCGGGCTGGCCATAAAATCCACAGCATGCGTGTCCAGGTTCCCGGGCAATGACCCGCACGCCACCTAGGTGTTACTTAGCCATGTCCACAGCGGCCTCGTATCACACCTAGCTGCCAAGAGCCTTGGAAAGCTGCAAAAGCATTAAAAGCAACAGAAAAGCTTCCCATGTCATGATATTCAGATAACTTCTCACTTCTCCAAGCTCCCTCCCAAAGCCACCCCTGGCTAACGCTTGGCACTACTGGCCTGAATCTCACAATCGCATTTAAATTTTTAAACAAACCACAGAGCAGATATTAACTTCCCCGCGAGCTGGGGGCAGTTGGCGCTGCTGGACGCAAAGAGAGATTCAGTATCTGAGGGCAGAACCGAGTCGGGATTGCAAGACGTAATCAGAAAGTGGGTTTACGCGCTGCCCACGCCAGCCCGAGCTGAGCCCGCTCTCTGTGGCTTTACGACACCCTTCCCCAGGACATAAACAAAGCAAAACCAAAGATCCGGCCTTCAGACCCACATCAGTCCCTGGGTCAGAAGACAAAGGCTGCCCAGCTCCCCAACACCGGCTAAAGCACAACCTTCAGGTGACTCATGCAAAGATGACCGCAAATAACAGACACGCAAGGAGAAGCAGCTCTGACAGGCCTGTCCACACAGGGAGGCCAGGAAAGAGAAAGAGAAATGAAAACCAGTTTTCCTGCCTCCTCGACAGAAGTAGGGGCAGAGGGAAAGAGGGCTGAAAGGAGGAGAGAGAGATGACCTTTATTATTAATTTTTCTTAATATGGCAGCATGATCAAGACTTTTACTCTCACTGCCAGGCAGTGAGTCCAGAGAGAGACAAACTGCCCATGTTCTTATGGTTTTTTGCAGAAAAGTAATGTCCATTTGCATAGCATTTTCAAATCAATAAGATACTTTCACCTCTAGAAACTCACTTAAGCTCTCAGCCATCCTGCCCTATTGTGCCCAATTTACAGAGGAGGAAACTGAGTCTCAGAGAGTCACAGAGCTAGCAGTAAGTGGCAGGACCAGGACAGTGCAATCTGTCAGGTCAGCGGTTCAGGAGAGAGACGAAAGAAAAGCAGGTGAGAATTGGGAAGAGAGAAATAAAGCATAGTTCCCTGGATGGGGGCTGGGGGGCCCGTCTCCATCCTTGCGGTGGGCCCTGGGACTAAGGAAACAGGACTTCAGAGACTTACGTTTATTCTTATTCTGACAATTCAAAGAGAATAGTCCCTGAGCTGACAAATGCTCATTTCAAAGGTGATTCATAGAACATTGTCTCCAAAAGAGAAATCCACCCAGAAATGTGAGATGAGAGAGGCTATAAACAAAGGCCCCAGCTGTTTCTGAAATCGGTCGGTGCCTCAAATGGGACACCGGCTTAAGTCAAAATACCAAGGGGCTTTAAAGTGAGCAGCTTACCCTGAAGTGACTCTGGAACAAGACCCGGGCCGAGAGGGAGAGCAGGATCTCAAAGGCCAGGCCCTGGGAGGGCGCAGGAGGGCGAACCTGGCCAGACCCCCGCCTGCAGCCCTAAGGAAAGGACAGCCGGGCCACACCTCCAAGGCCGGAGAAGCCCCTCTTTTCCGGGCTCCTGAGAGCACTGGCTTTAAACACAAACACAATGTTCACAGGGCACAAGGTCTGCATGAGAATGGGGTGGTCTTGGGGGTACAGAGCGGGAGGGTGGGGAGGGAGTCGGGACAGCGGATAAACGTCGCACCAGGTGTTAGCCGGCGCTCCAGCCCCTGGGGAGACCCTCGTGCACATTTCACCCTTGGGGGTGAAAACACTGGCCTGGCCACCTCGCAGAGCCGCTGTGCAAAGCCAGCTTGGCCTGCACCCTTCGAATACAGAGAGATTCATGTTGCCCAGTAACATGATCTTGGGGAAATAAACTTGCTGTCCAACTCAGTCCACAATTCCATGTTTTTATCTTTAATGAGGGTTTCTTTGGCTCGTTCGGGACGTGCAATCTGTCGCCGTGCTGGTGTTTCTAAAGAGGCCATTTGGGAGTCCAGTGTCCTGAATCATTTCCAATGTGCTGAGTACCTCTGTTGAGGTGGCCTGACCTCATTTCTCCTCCTGGTTGAGCCTTTGGGGACACATCACCCTCAGCTTAGCGGCTGATGCTAAGGAAAGCAAAGAGTGCGCCCCCAAGTGCTGACAGCCAAACGCCCATCAGGCTGGGTGGCAGGGACTAAAGCAGCCATCACCACCATCACCACCCATCTCCAGAACTCTTCTCATCTTGCAGAACTGAAACTCTGCACCCATTAAGCCTCCAGCCCCTGGCAAACACCGTTCTACTTCCCGCCTCTGAATTTGCCTACTCTAGGTAACTCAAATAAGTGGAGTCATACAGTAGTTGCCCTTTTGTGACTGGCTTGTTTCCCTTCGAGTAATGTCCTCAAGGTCCATCCATGTTGGAGCATGTGTCAGAATTCCCGTGCTTTTTAAGGCTGAATATTAGAATGTCCTGCTGCATGGATATACCAAATCATGTCTGTCCGTTCATCCCTCAGTGGACTCCTGGCTGCTTCCAACTCTTGGCCGTTGTGAATGAGGCAGCTACGAACGTGAGAGCACCAGTATTTGTAGGAGTTCGTGGCCCTTTCTCACAGCTGCCCAAACTGAGATGAATGGAGGTGAACAGTGCGTCTCAGAAGGAGGAGGTTTCATTAATGCGATGTTGCTGCCCAAGTCCACCGGAAGACGAGGGGCGGCCCTCCAGTCCGGGGCTCAGGGTCTGTCTCAGGGCATCCGACCCCCTTACTGTTCAGTGCCTCACACACACACACACACACACACACACACACACACCCAACGACCAACCCAATGCCCAAGCAACTCACGACACACACCCAACTCTCACACACCCCTCAACTCTGCCATGCACCCTAACTCTCACAACACACCCTATCAGACAAACCAACTCCCACATGTACCCCAACTCTCATACACCCCTCAACTCTGCCATGCACCCCAACTCTCACAACACACCCTATCAGACAAACCAACTCCCACATGTACCCCAACTCTCACACACCCCTCAACTCTGCCATGCACCCCAACTCTCACAACACACTCTATCAGACAAACCAACTCCCATATGTACCCCAACTCTCACACACCAACTCTTGCACACCTCAATTCCCACACATACACCAACTATCACACACACCCCAACTCTCATACACCCCAACTCTCACACACCCCAACTCCCACACACCCCAACTCTAAAACACACATCAATTCTCATATCCCAACTCTCACACACACCTCAACTCACATAACTCACACACCTCAACTTTCTTACACACCTCAACTCACACACCTCAACTCTCACACACCTCAACTCTCACACCACAACTCTCACACCACAACTCTCACACACACCTCAACTCACACACCTCAACCCTCACACCACAACTCTCACACACACCTCAACTCACACACCTCAACTCACACACCTCAACTCTCACACCCCAACTCTCACACACCCGGACTCCCACACACCCCAACTTCCACACACTCCAACTCCCACACACCCCAACTCCCACACACCCCAACTCTAAAACAGCCCAACTCTCAAACACACATCAATTCTCATATCCCAACTCTCACACACACCTCAACTCACATATCTCAACTCACACACCTCAACTTTCTTACACACCTCAACTCACACACCCCAACTCTCACACACCTCAACTCACACACCTCAACTCTCACACCACAACTCTCACACACCTCAACTCACACACCTCAACTCTCACACACCTCAACTCACACACCTCAACTCACACACCTCAACTCACACACCTCAACTCTCACACACCTCAACTCTCACACACCTCAACTCTCACACCACAACTCTCACACACACCTCAACTCACACACCTCAACTCATACACCCCAACTCTCACACACCTCAATTTTCTCACCTCAACTCTCACACACACCCCAACTCTCACACCCCAACTCTCATACACATACCTCAATTCCACCACTCAGAGGCTCCATCCTCTCCAAGGACTCCTCCAGGGAGTGGGCCTGTCAGCCACCTCCACTCGAGGGACATCACTCTTGGGTCTCCAGCTTACCTTTCCTGTGCTCCATCTCTCCACAGACCCGGTACTTTTGAAAACGAAATGCCTCCTGACCACACGTGGGCAAGGGAAGCTCCAGGCCCCCTAACCTCAAAGTCCCATCTTCCCTCCGACATCCGAAGTAGAGAAGAAAATCTCAGTCAATTGTTCAGGGGCCATAAAGTCTTTGCTTATTGTCTAATTCTAGTGTCTTTGGCCCCAATTTTATTACATTGTGTTCATTTTGCATTCAAAGGGAGGAACTGATTGGAAAACCTATTTGAAACAGTCTCAGAAGATTTTTCCTCTCATGGAAGAAGGTCTTGGAGTAGACAGTACGGAGAGAGGAGAGAGAGAGCTTTTAAAGAAAGAAAACGTGTCTAGAGGACATTCTGCCAACTGGAGAGAAATGAACTGTGCAAGTCTCACAGCTGTATCCCCAGAGAAGACTGCAGGTATACAGCTGGTGCTCAATAGTTACAGTAAAAATGAATGAATGTTTGCAGGGAACAGGAGGAAGGGAGAGAACAGGGTACCCCCTAAGCACCCATCTTCACCTTGAATCAACCAAGAGCACAAATGCAGCCTAGGAGCAGGAGGTTCTAGGCAAGACCAGAGCAGGCTGTGGGCTCCGGGCTGTCCACTAGAGCTTGGACCAAGCTGAAAATTCCCAGGCAGACGCTGTGAGACTCATCCATACAGTGAATGCTGGGACCTACGTGACTCACTGGCCTCACCCAGCACTGCTCTAGGCAGCGCAGAAGGTCTAGTGCAAAGAGAATTACACTGGTTAATCACAGGGCAGTCGGGGCTTCCTGGACTGCCTTGACATGGATGCGTATGGTGACGATAGCAGCAAGTGGCCCCAGATTTCATCCCGTCCACTTTCCTGCTTCTGGGCTCCACCCCTCCTCAGGAGGTGGGCTTAACCTCTCGTCACACCAATAAATAACCCTCCCTTCACCGCCAAGCAGTTCAAGCATCAGACAGTCAAAGCGCAGAGAAGGATGCTCTTGGAGAAGAACGAAAGTCCTTCTGCCCACAGCACACACATACTGCCTGGCTTTGCCAAGCCTGTGGACAGTTGTGGCCACAGACGCGTACAAGGTGCACAAAACAAAATGGCACAGCCATCAGCCACCAGGCCGCGTCTCAGCAGGCTACAAGGAAAGAAACCAAAGTTCTAATCAAGTTTCTCACGAAGAAACCCGGTCAGAAACACCAGAACGGACACCTGCTCAACCATCTCAATCAAATGTGTCTTCTTCTGAGAAAGGCCTGCAGTCTTTGTCATCGGAACCAGTGCGTTCAGTCATGTCTCAAAAGACCTCCAGCTCTGGGCCCAGCAGGCTTGAAACTGAGGTGGGAAGACCGGAAATGATTCTACCAGAAATCAGGAAGACGGGCTACCTGGGAGGTGCATGAGGCTGTAGACTCGCCTCTTGCAGAAAGGGTTGCTTTCCGTTTATTTTTTTAAAGTAGGGAAACTGCAGGAATAATTACATGCTGTAGATACACTACTCCCCACTTCAAGCAACCTCTTCACAGCAACCAAGACCCAGGAAAGTCTGTCATTACAGTCCATAGAGGAACGAAAGTCATATCAACATTGAGGTTTCTGTGGTGAGCCGTGACAAAGTCTCCCCAGAGCTCGCTGGGACTCTCTCGCCGGGCTACTTTATCCCAACATGGCTGTGGTTTGGTCTTCAAACAAGTTGAAAGATAAGCAAATACCCTTCCTTCCAGGTTACATTTGACTGCCCTCGGTATCAAGTGTGTTTTGTGAATGCCAGCAGTCTGGCAGAAAGCCGCAATTCGCCCACACTTGACCACAGAACCCCCATCTAGAATAAACCAGAATTGGGGCAGAGTTTCCCATGCAAAGAGCAAAATCGAATTTGATGAAAAGGTGATACAGCCAGCCTCTCAACCGCTGATCTTTTTGAAGTGGGAAATGAGAGAATAAGGGCAATCAGATGGGTAACTCAAACCACTATAAAACCTCACCAAACATCACCAATGATGTCTTAGCAACACCGAGAACAAAAATTACAGAGTGTACTGATAGACTAAATCTGCGCTGTCCAACTCAGTAGTCGCTAGCCACATGTAGCTATTTCCGTTTATATTTTAATTCATTAAAATGAAATAAAATTTAAAATTCAACTCTTTAGTCATACTAACGACACATTCCATGTGTGTTCAATAGCCACAGGTGGTTAGTGGCTACCATATTGGACAGCACAGATATAGAACACTTCTATCATCACAGAAAGTTCTATTTTCCAACAAAGGACTAAAATCTAAGGAAGGGAGAAGGAAAGGAAGTAAAAAGGAAAATAGAAGGCTCTTTAAAAAAAAAAAAGGCTCAGAAGCCTAAGTATCCATTGTGTACCTCTCTTGGAACTTCCTGGAGACTTATTCAAACACAGTAAACACTCAGTTGACTCTTGAGACTCTAGGACTAGATAATCAATGTTGTTCTATAAAAATGTAATAATAGTACATGTGCCAAATGTAATTATTTCTATAATTATCATAGCCTTTTAAATAAATTGAGAGCAACTCTTCCAACAAAAGTTTGCATGCTGGCCTCATGCTCATTTTGGGGCTTTGCTCTCCTGATTTCTAGGGGCAAGATTTTAGATCTTCCTGGAAAAGACCGGGAAAACATCCCACTTGCCACTTCAAGCACTCTTAGAATATATTTATGCATTGGCTTTCTTCTTTCCATAAATGTTTAGCATACATTAAATGGTTCTTTTTAATTTCATGAACTGTCTTAGGACAAGCATCTGCCCCAGGACCACTCCAACTTCAGATGCTAGCTGTGGAACAGTAGAGACAGTTTTAGTCAAGGCTCTTTGCATAACAAGTAACAGAAACCAATCGGACATACCTTAATTAGAAAAGGACATTTGTAAGAAGGATGCTGGGTGTCCTCCTGGAGCCTAAGGATAAGGAGACTTCATGATGGACCACAGGGCTTGGAAAGCCACCCGTTCTTTCTGCCTCTTGTCTCAGCTTCTCTTTGTCCAACTACTTAGTTCATTGCTCTCTTCAGAAATTCATTCTTTGCTTCACTTCACAGGGTAGAAGAGGGCCACCCTACAGCCCTGAGGAACATGTGCCATCACGCCAGGATGACTTCAAGATGTTCATGTGCCCCTTCATAGTCAGAATTTTTGAGACTCAATTCTGAGCACCCAGGAAAGCTGATTGGCCCAGCTGGTCTCCCCAGGGTCCAAACAACCACCGAGGGAGATGGAACCATCTTAGTGCAGACGTGGCGGCAGCAGCCTCTGAGGGCCAGGAAAGTAGGGAGGAGGCGGTTCTCAGAGAGAGGGAATCGCCACCCTGTGAGCAGTGATATCAGTCAAAGCTCTGAGGAGAAAACAATGAAAGTTTAAGAAATGGGTTCGGTGGCTCACATCTGTAATGCCAGCACTTTGGGAGGCCAAGGCAGGAGGATGGCTTCAGTCCAGGAGTTCAAGACCAGCTTGAGTGACATAGCAAGACCCTGTCTCTACGAAAAAGTAAAAAAACTAGCCAGGTGTGGTGGCCCCTGCCTATAGTCCCAGCTACTTGGGAAGCTGAGGCAGGAGGATATCACTTGAACTGAGAAGTTGGAGGCTGCAGTGAGCTAAGATGATGTCACTGAACTCTGGGTGACAGAGCAAGACCATGTCTCAAAAAAAGAAAGAAAGAAAAGAAAAGAAATGAGAAATAGTCAGCTATATTCCAATATCCCAAAATATTACAGCACAGGGTGTCCACAAACCCTGGAATATAGATAATATTATTTTCCTTTTTAGCAGATTGAAGATGTCCTTGGTAGCAAGTATATTAACTCACCTGTGTTTCCAGATTTTACAGACACCCTTTACATTATATGTTTTGTCAGGAAACTAATGTTCACTGCTCAAAGGCAACAAATGTTTTATTTATTTTATTTGTTTAAAAAAGTCCCAAACCAATAGGTCTTTTATTGCATCATCAAAATTACAAATAGGTCTTAGGAATCATCTGACATCTTCATGTGGCTGGACAACTTTTAGATTTTATTCATCAGCCTGCTGAACTGTTCCTTTCTCAGAGACATAGACGCCATCCAAAAATTTTCCGGTATCCTTGTTTTTAACTACTGGGGCTTGTTGAATCAAAGCAGCCGAATTTGAAACAAGCTCAATGTCGTTTCCTTCAAGGATCAACTCATCTTTCTGTGCTTCAGGTACAGAACACGCAACACCTGGTGGCCTCATCCGAACCCTGGGGGTGTATATTTTATCTAAGAAATTTCGTATTTCAACAAGAGACCCATTCTCATGGATGATGACGTTGACGGGGAAGTGAGCAGGCACAGACCTCAGCTTGCGACGGAAGCCCAGCGTGACCCCCTTGATCACGTTCTGTACGTGACTCACATAGTGCGAACGGTGGCCAGTTCCTTTCTACTTCCCCACCATTTGTGAACCCGGAGCCTCTTCTTTTTCTTTCCAAGGAGACTGAGCTCTACACTGATGTGGTTGAAGTCCCTCTGCAGGGTTCTTCTGAGACCCTTCACGATAACTGTGCGTTCCCTTAAGAGTGATGTCAATACTTTCTAGAACGTCAACAATCTGATTGCTGAGAATGGTCTTCATTCTCACAGTAGATGCGGCAAAGAGAGGCAACGGATGTTTTAGAAGGAGATTAAAGTTTGGGCAGGCAGATTTTTTCCCAATATGCTTGCAAAGCTGAGATCATTTTTATACTTAAGATTCTGAATATATTTGCTTTCTTTAAAATAACAATAGGCTAAATCAGAGGAATTATAGTCATTTTTCACCGTTTAAGTTGATGTTTCAATAGTAGCCCTTATTTTAGACCTATTCTGTTAAATTGATTTTTTTTTTACCAATTATCTCCCTGCTTGTTTTTTCAAAGATATTAAATATTGACATTCTTTGAAAGACACTGAAACAACAATAATAAAAGCCAAATTCTCATCTTCATATTTTTTGCTGTGAAAAACTAAAACAATGAAAGCTTATAGGTCACTCATTGCAGCTAAATGTTTCTTGCAAACGTTAAAACTGTATTTTCACTTCAAATAGTAGTTGCTCAAATTTTTTCTTTTTCTTTTTTTCTTTTTTAAGGCTGGTCAAGTGAAGTAGTGATAGTGAAGAAGGAACAAAGGAATCTGTTACTGGTTGTGATATTTAAAAAATCACTTCTAAGGAAATACTTTTTCCCTTGGAAAAAAAAAGGGAATTTGTTTGTATTTGGATATTTTTACCAAATATCCAGGTTTTTAAATCTCCAGGAGTTCCCAGAAAAAAATAAGGTGCAAGTTATTCAACATTCAACATGGAATCACCATCCGGCACCCCGAATCTCTGAAGAGGGGTCCCCTCCAGAAGAGCAGAGGTGGGAAAGGTGTTTCCCTGGCAGGAAGAGGGGGTACGCCCAGCACACCTGAAGACCAGGAGGTCTCGGCCTCACCCCACTATCTGAAAACAACTTAGAGCTCCGGAAGACTTGGAGCTCCAGAAGCAAAACAAGATCTACCTGCAGGTCCAGTGTAGTAAACTTCAGAGAAGGACGCAGGTTGGCCCCGCTTGCTTCCCCCCGTGACTCTGGGCCAATCACCCCGGTGGGGAGGATATGGTACCATGAGCGACACACCCTTGAGTCAGGGGCCCCCTAGGCTAGCCAGCCCCCCCACCCCACACAGGACGGGGAATGGCAGGACCCCAGAGGGGAAGGGCGATGCCGTTACAGGAGGGAGAGCTGCTAAACACACCCGAACCCCAGATTCCCGCCACAGACTTGCAGCCTGAGCAATTTCTGGACTGTCACCTTAAAAGGCAAAGAGTAAAAGGTATGAATACGCTGAAATCCTTTTAGAGAGGAGTCCCCAAAAAAGACACTAAGATAAGAACCTAAGTTTAGCCAAGGGGATAATATGGAAAAAAAGATAAGGCGCTAAGACAGCCAAACATAGAAGTACAGAAACGAAGACGATGAAAGGAATAAACTAAAGACCAGTGAGAGCTGTCATGTCGTGGCACCTCCTGGCTCTACAGACGGTATTTCCTTTAGTCCCCTTGAACAACCCTGCACGATGCGTTATCGCCCCCAGCTAGAGCTGAGACATCTGAGTTTTGCAAGGTCGAGTATGTCACCAGAGCTCACTGAGTCAGTTCCGTGGCAGAGTTGGAAACCCAGCCCAGGTCCAACTGACCTCACATCTCCCCTGCCCGCTTTGCATCTCTCCCTACACCTCCCTGTCTCCCCCGTCCTATAGGGTTTCAAAGTCAATCATGAGGATCTAGACCTGGCGCAAACGTTACTCAAGATGAGTGTCTAAGAATTCGGGGACTACTTTGAGCGTAACTGGAATGGAGGGAAGAGGACCCGAGAGCCCAAGAATCACAGCTTCACCAAGCACCGGCTGCTTCTGAGTCACGTGTTGAGTCGCCCTGGTGAGAAACCTGGGACAATGCATGACAGTAGGGTGTCATGAAAACAGGAGGAAGATATCTGAGCTCTAACGCTGTGAGACTGGAAAAGAAGAAAAAGAAATGCATCAAAGGCAACCACGAAAGCTACCTGTCTGCCTTTGAAGATGGATGTAGTCTTTGTCCCAGGGAGAGAATATTCTGGAAGAGCTGGGCAACTCATAAAGGGGAGGGGGGAGGAGGAGGTGCCGCCTGCACCACTAAGTGGGCAAAGTACCAAACCAAAGCGAAGGCTTAAAATAATTATTAATACTGGATCTGAGGTTATCAAAGAGTAAGGAATGAAACGAAGAGGAAAGAATGCACTAAGTCAATGTTATTGATTTACACTGTGAAAGAAATGCCAGAACTATTATTTAGATGTCAAAATAACTCCAAGAAGAGTACAAGGCTGTTTTGATAATTTGAAACCAAATACCTGTCTTCTTTGAGATGAGGCTTTCAGACAGAGAGCCTCCAAAATCCCACCGCGTTGCTCTGTGCAGGTCGTATTTCCTCTTCAAAGGTTAGACCCTGTTAAATTATATGCAATTTCAAAAAGAACAAGTCGTTGTCCTCCTTTGAGTCCCCTTCTCTTAAAAGCATGTTTTGACTAAGATTAATTTATAGCCCAAGGAGATCTGGAGAAAGGAAAAAGCCTTGAAATTGCAAGTAAAAATAACTAAGAATTCCCGCCGCTGCTTGAATATCAAGTAACGCTGTCTGGGGAATCAGACTGGCTTGCAGAGCTACTGGACTGACTGTAGGTTTGCGAGTGTCCAGCGGACACTTCGGGGAGTGTGGGGGGTCATGCTAGATGCCACAGGGCACAGAGTAGCCTCCAGGGGAGCCCAGCCCAGGGCGGTTGGCCAAGCCTCTGAGCGGTTCATCAGATCGGCGGCGGAAAGTGGGAAGAATGAGAATACTTAGGTCCTCACGGGAGGATGGAGAGGCTGCTGAGTGAAGGCCATGGAGCACTTGAGAAGGCTCAGTCCAGGTTCCATGTGACTAGGAAGAAAGAAAAGAAAAAAAGAGAGAGAGAGAGAGAGAAGGTGCGGCAGGATGGCTGGGCACATCTTCGTCCAGGCTTTTGCAAAGTGTGCTTGTCTCTTGTGGACACCTGCCACTCGAGCGCTCAGATCCCAACAGCCACACATGTGCTATTAGAGAACTGTTTCCATACTAAAGAAGACTCTTTATTGACTTTATTAGATTTTTCCATAATGTATTGCTTATATTTTCTTTAAAAAAAAAAAGCACCTCCCAGTACTTGTTTAAAGCTTGCTTTATGTATGTTAGGAACCTCTTCGTCAGTCACACACGGGACACTTGCTTACCAAACCCCTAACTAGTTATTAAGGACACCTGAAGGGGCCCCAGGAGCACCTACCGACGCTGGGTGAACTATGGTTTATTCGCCTGCCTTAAAAGACAGACTTCCTTATACCTCTTGGCTTTTACACATACTCCCTTTGATAATTCCGTTTCTAGCATTTTTTTTCTTGATTATTCAGATGCAAATTACTGGTAGGAAAAGATGTTTTAACAGGATAAAGGATTAAGTATTTGCACAGTGGCTTTGATCTGAGGCATTTCCTGAGTCCCTAGATGTGCAGCTCTGGCCCAATACTTATTTCCTTAGAAAGAGGAGCCACTCGTTTGCTCAGGCGGCTGTAACAAAATCTCACAGACTGGGTGGCTTTTATTTTTTCGCATTTATTTTCTCACAGTTCTGGAGACTGGAAGTCCAAGATCAAGATGTTAGCAGGTTTGTTTTCTCCTGAGGACTCTATCCTCAGCTTGCCGCTATCTCACAAGGTCATCCGTGCATGTGCACCCCAATGTCCCTCCACACCTGTCACATGAATTGGGTCCCCACCCTTATGACCTCATTTAACCCTAATCATCTCCTTAAAGGTCCTATCTCCAAATACAGTCACATTGGGGGTTAGGACTTCAACATAGGAATTTTAGAGGACTACAATCCAGTCCATGATAGAGGATATCCCAGAAACATTATCAGGATCAATTATTAAAGCTCTGTAGAATGGTGGAAGAGTTTAGGTCTTACTCTGTTTTAGCTTGACCCATAGCTCCATCAATGTGAAACATGCCAGGGGTTACCATACCCTGAAATAAATCAACAATGTATACAATAAAAGCACTGTATTTGTGGGAAGGAATTGGTCATATTTCTAATCGTCATTTGTAATATAATTAAAAGGGGTTTCCACTCAATCAGAAACCCTTAGACATTCATTTCATATCCAAATGATAAAGTATGTCAAAATACATATCTTAGAAGTCATTTTTACTTAACTTCTGATGGGGAAAAAATATGGATATGGCATTTAATAAATAAGGGACAAGGGCTTTTCACTCAATGTCCTTATGATTGAAAAACTGCTGCTGCTAATAACAGCTTAATAGCAGTTACTATTTCAATGAACAATGAGACATAATACACAAGGCACCTAATCCAAGATGTATAAAATCTGTGCAAATTGTCACATGTGACTAGCTGATGGGGATTTGTGATTTCTAGGGCTGAATCACTACTGCCTTGTGGTACTTACTATCTTTACTTTCTTATCAAGATACACAGCTATAAAACTCCATGAAGATTGACAAATATCTGTTCTGCAAATGGGGTAATGTAGCCAAGAGGCAGTGTATACGGTGATTATTTAAGGGAGAGGTAGGTCCTAGAAACATTCCCAGATTATGTTAAATTGTATGCATGTAACCATTTCAGACAGATTTATCCAACCCCTACTGATGGATCTTTCTGAACTTCATCATGCCCTACCTTTTAGGCAGCTCCCAAATTTTCTATCAGTTGTCCCATACCTGACACCATCACAGTGAAAATGTGCCAGTGCCTTCTTAGCCTAACCTCCTGCCTCAGCCTCCCAAGTAGCTGGGACTACAGGTACATGCCACGATGCCTGTTTTCAGTAGAGACAGGGTCTCACTCTTGTTCAGGCTGGTCTCCAACTCCTGACCTCAAGCCGTCCTCCCGCCTTGGCCTCCCAGAGTGCTAGGATTACAGGCATGAGCCACCGTACATGGACCCCCATTTATTTTTTTATTCTTTATTATTTTCTCCTTGCTTCCAGCTTTGGATTACTTTCTTTTAACCCACTTGCTTTTGTATGACTACACCTTTATGCAATGTGGCCAACTTTCCATGGAGTCTCCTCTTTAAACTTCTCTAATGCTAGAGAGTCATGATGATAAAGATCCGCTAACAATTATTAGCCAAGTGAGATGATAGAAAAGAAACCGCTGTGATGGAAACACAAGAATAGCCCATAATACAGACTTTTTTTTTTTAGTAAAGATATTTGTGTATTTATGGCATATTTTGCCATAAGATATCCGATCCAATGCAAGCATGGCTAATAATGGCATCAGAACTGGGAAATACTCACTGTTAGCACTTGCTGTGAAACCGGAAGTAACCACAATCCACTTCCTCCCATCAATGGCAGCGAGGCTGTAAAGAGCTTCCCCAGGCGGGAGCTCCACTCCCCAATTCCTTTTCTGACTGCTGTTCCCAAATGATTGACCCAGAAAACAAAATATGGGGACATTGGCCACATTCTCCTATTGCTAATTCAAGGGTACTGTTCTTCAGTGAGGAATATTTACAGTACAAAGCACTATGCTCGGGTGCAGGTCCCGAGTGGAAACCACTTGGTCACTTGGTTTAGAGTAAACAAGACAGCCTTAACATCCTCCAGCTGACTGAACTTCAGATGGGCTTATTCCTAACTCTAGACCCCAAAATCTCTTCTCTTACAGCATCTTCTTTAGAAAACTTGTAATCGTCAATTATTTCCTGGATACGTTGAGATAACGTGTTAAATCTTTTGTAAAGCTTCTTGCCAGTTTTATACCCTAGCAATATCTTTCTCAGGGACCTGAAAGCTGTCCCTTTGCCATGTTGTCCCACGGTGAGCAGGTCTATGCAAACCTGTCAGGCTTCAGTCTGAAATGTCGGTTCTTGGAAAGCCCTTGGCTGAAGAATGAGAGTTTATCATTTCTATAACTTTACTCTTCATAAAGAAAAAGGAAAAAATCTTTTTCACTCAGCTTCAAAGAGTTACTTATTTCCCGATTAACAAATGATTCATAATTTCTCCATGGCAAAATTTTTATAAGACATCTGTTGTGGCCGGGCACAGTGGCTCACGCTTACAATCCTAACACTCTGGGAGGCCAAACCAGAAGGATTGCTTGAGTACAGGAGTTCGAGACTAGGGTGAGCAAGAGCAAGACCCCCACTGGACATTGTGGCATGCACCTGTAGTCCCAGCTACTCGGAAGGCTGAGGCAGGAGGAATCGCTTGAGCCCAGGAGCTTGAGGTTGCTGTGAGCTAGGCTGACGCCACGGCACTGGGCAACAAAGTAAGACTTAAGACGTCTGTTGTGAATTGCCAGCAAGCTGTCCGAGAAGTATATATATCTGTTTACAGTGAACTCGAATGATATTAATCATCATCGCCATTTATTTATTTATTTTATTTATTCAATAAGTATTCATTGAGTTTTGACCGGAAGCTATGCCTGGTCCTAAGGATGCGTCCGGTGGCAGGCAGCTAGCCCCAGCCTGCAGGAAGCTTCAGTCCAGCATCAGCACAAGAGTAGCAGTTTGGAGAGCCTGAGTGTGCTTTTCCCTTTTGCCTTTCCCTTTGCTCTGATCTTGGCGACGTCCCTCTGCTCAGGGGCAAGATGATGGTTACAGAAGGAATGCAAAGAAATAGACTAAGGCGATATTCTCCATGCATTCAAACGGAAGATTCTGCAGGAGGAGCTCACCATCCATGCTGGGCTGTGGAACTACGAAAGCGTGTCCAGTTTTTCTCTTCCTCCCTTTGGCGTAGGCGTGGAGTACTAAACCAGGAAACATTCATATGGGAGATCTGGGCACGGCCTGCCCCTGTCTAGCCTGCCTGAGTGAGCCGTGGTGAGGAGAAGGGAGCCCAGAGCCCAGAGGTCAAGCCAGGCCAACAGGTGCTGCAGTTTTCAAGTGAGGATATCCAGGCAGAGGTTTCTGGCCTTTGTACATACACATGTCAGGTTACAGAAGGAGCCACCTGACTGGCTGTCCCATATCCCAATCCAGGGCCTGGACACATCCTTATAAGTTTGACAGTTCAGCTCAAAAAGCAAAATCATTCCAAAGGAGGCCTTGGAGATGAGCTGTCCTGGGCCACTGCAGTGCCCACGGGGCGCAAACCCGAGCTGAGAGCCAGCAGGCCGAGTGACTCCACAGAGGGCAGCTGGATCCCTGGCCTGGGGCCAAGCAGAGAGCAAGGCTCAGCAAAAGCCAGCGAGGGGGAGATAGCAGATGTGTCCCCGAGATAGTGCCTGAGTCCAGGGAACAGACTGCAGGTTCGCCAGTTACAGGCAGGAGAAGCAGCCTGGGAGGGAAGACAAGCAAACCCACATGTCTTCTCACACCCCGAAGCCATCTTAAGGACAGACCCTTTAGACTGTTACCTAAAGGAGCATTTAAAGTCAATAGGGGCTTTTTAAATTAAATTGAACGAGACCAAGATTTAAATTGGATGGGACTAAACTGGAAGCCGTATTTCACCCACCAACCTGGGGAGTGGGCTCAGGCGAAGACCAGACCAACTGCAGCTGAAATACAGGAATCACATGGCCTCTGTAGCGTGAGTCGAATTGATGACCCTGCATGGTGTGCACCACTTCTTGTGCCCATTTTACAGATGAAATAGTGGAGCACAGGGCAGATATAGGATGTCTTCGGTCATAGAACTAATCAGTGGTACGTGGGGACTCGAACCAGGGGCCCACACTAGGCCTCGTGCCTGCAATGCATACCCCCATGGCCCAGGTGAGAAGACAGCCAGGCGAACGTCTCAGCTCATCTGGATGGCCCCTACATCAGCAGGAAGATGCCCTGTGAAGTTTCAAACATCAAAGAGGAAGTCCCCTCCAGCAAGGGAAGCTTTGCCATTGTCATGTATCTTGTGCCCAATGACACAATCTGCCCTCAACACTAAAAAATAAAAATAAAAAAATAAAAATAAAAAGCACATAACAGCACCAGCAATAATTAAAGACGAGATGAGAACAATTAAGAGAAAAGGAAAGTTCAAAGAGGTCTCCTGTGAGAGTTGTATTTTTAGGGAAAGAAAGAGAGGGAAAAGAATGATCTTTCTCTTGATGACTCTGTATCAAATTCTGAGGTTTGATTAAAGAAATGACCTTGAACCATAGCAGAGAAAAATAAAAGACAATTTCCAGTAAGTATGCCAGTTCAAATTAATGATTTACTTTTTATTTTTAAACTGAATTCAGTAGAGATTTACATGCATTAGGTTACAACGATTAACATTTGAAATTTGACCTTGAAATAATCTTTACATTCTAAATTCTTAATGACCAAAACAATGTTCTCAGTGACTAAAACATATTAGCAATTAATTATTAAAGGAGAATAATTGCAAATACACATTCCTAAAATCTCAAGGCTTTTAAACCATTTGTACAAATGACTGGACATTTTTTTAATTTGCAAAAGGAAAAAAAAAATCTGATTCTCACTTTCATTGTCAATACAACAAGGATAAAAGGTACATACTTCTCTGCCTCTTATTTTTCATTGTCTTGCAAGCTAGAAACACACCCAACTACTTTTGATCCCGCCAAAGCCAAAGAAAGAAAACAAAATTGTTCTGTATAAATCTGTGACATTAAAAAATAACCCCCAAAATTTCTTAAGTAAGGTTAATAAAAGGTCATTTTTATTATTTTTATATATACTTTAACAACACATACATAGTACATGATCTTCATGCTACACCTAACAAATGATTACTCCCAAACTGGTAATAGGACAAGTTGAGCTACCTAGAAAACTGGATCTTCCTGAACAATTTTTACAGAATAATAAACATTCAAGAACCCACACCACCACTAATAATTAACCCCACACCTCCATAAATAGGAGAAGGTTCTGAAGAAAAACTTAACCATATCTCAGGCCATAGAGAAAAAAAATTCAACCAGATATTTGTCCGACGTATTGTAAGCAATCTCTCCTGATGCCGTGTCTTCTCTCAGCTTGGATGCTCCTACCTGAGTAGGTTTCTTCTGACAGAAGGAACCCGGGAATGTGCACAGGCCGAGGTTGATTGTGGCTTCCTCTAGCCAAGGTTGTCCCAGGCCAGGACAGGGCAGCCCAGGTGCACCGGCCTCCCAAGGGCTGATGGCCACATGTGGCCAGTTGTCTGGAGGAAGATAAAACACACCCCCTAACCTATCCCCAGCCCAGCCTCTTGCCCATGAGATCCCATCAGAAATGACAAAATTTAATGAAGAAAAAAAAAAAACAAAAAAAGATAAGGCAATTTTCTGGGACATTTAACCTGTCATTTCCTGAGTCGTCAAACATTACTTTTCACAATTTGCTCTTTGTCCAGCATTACCATATATTTTTTTCCAATATAAAGGAGAGATATTGGAAACAATACCTGTGTTAATTTTCTTTCTTTTTTCTTCTTCGTATTATTTTTTTTATTTTTAGAGACAGGGCTTCAGTCTGTTGCCCAGGCTGGGGTGCAGGGGTGTGATCATAGCTCACCCCAGCCTCAAACTCCTGGCCTCAAGCGATCCCTCCCCACCCCCAATTCTGCCTCCCAGAGTGCTGGGATTACAGGCGTGAGCCACCGTGCCAGCCCTGTGCTAATTTTCCATTGCTCATTACAAATTGCCACAAGCCTAGTAGCTTAAAGCAACACGAATCTATTCTCTCATGGTGTCGGTAGGCCAGAAGTCCTGCACATTTGAACTGGGTTCCCTGCTCTGGATCACACAAGGCTGAAATCAGCTTGTTCGGCAGGTGCGTCCTCATTTGGAGGTTCGAGGAGGGAAAGAGGTTTCCAAGCTCCCTGAGGTTGCTGGCAGAGTTCGTTTCCTTGTGGCTGTGTGACTGAGGTCCCCTTTGCTTACTCGCTGTCAGCTGGGGCCCGCTCTCAGCTCCTGCAGTCCACTCTCAAGCCCTTGACACGTGGCCCCCTCAACAAGCCCTCTTGCACCTCAAATCTCAAATTAGTAGTAGAAGGGAACTTTCTTCACCTGTAAAAGGCATCTACAAAAACCCATAGCTAACATGATATTTTTTATTATAAGCTGACAAATTATAATGGTATGTTGCATATATTTATGAGATACAATGTGATGTTATATACATGTACAATGTAGAATGATTATATCAACCTAATTCCTATCCATCACCTCAAATACTTATCATTTTTTTCCTAATGAGAACATCTGAAATTTACTCTCAGCAATTTTGAAATACATAATACTATACATTTTTTGTTAACTATAGTCACCGTGCTGTGCAGTAGACCTCCAAAAACGTATTCCTCATTTATCTTACTGAAACTTTACACCTTTTAACCAACATCTCTCCATTCCCACCCCCAGCCCCAGCCCAGCCTCTGTAACCACCATTCTACTCTCTACTTCTATGAGTTTTATTGTTTTAGATTCCACATATAAGTGAGAACACGTGGTATTTATCTTTCTGTGCTTGACATATTTCACTTAGCACAATGTCCTCCAGATTCATCTGTGGTGTCACAAATGACAGAATCTCCTTCTTTTATAAGGATAAAAAATATTCCACTGTGTAGATAGACCACATTTGCTTTATCTATTCAGCCACTGATGGGTATTTAGGTTGATTGCATAACTTGGCTATTGTCAATAATTCTGCCACAAGCATGGAAGTGAAGGTACCTCTTCAACATACTGATTTCAAGTCCTTTGAATATATACCCAGAAGTGAGATTTCTGGATCATATGGTAATCCTATTTTTAGTGTTTTGAGGAATTTCCGTACAGTTTTTCATAATGGCTGTGCTAATTTACATCCTCATCAACAGTGTACATTCTCGCCAATACTTGTTATCTTGCATCTCTGTGATAATAGCCACTCTGACAGGTGCAAGGTAATATTTCATTGTGGCTTGAATTTGTATTCCCCTAATGATTAGTGATGTTGCTCATTTTCTCATATATCTGTTGGCCATTTATATGTCTTCTTTTAAGAAATGTTTATTCAGATCCTTTGCCCACTTTTTAACTAAGGTATTTGTTTTCTGGCTGTTAAGTTGTTTGAGTTCCTTATATATTTTGGATATTAACCACTTATCAGATGTATGGCTTGAAAATATTTTCTCTCAATTCATAGATCGTTTCTTCATTCTGTTAATGGTTTCCTTTACTGTGCAGCTTTTTAGTTTGATGTAATCCCATTTGTTTATTTTTATTTTTGTTACCTGTACTTTTGGGGTCAAATCCAAAAAAACAATCATTGCCCAGACCAGTGTCATGTAGTTGGACCCTTACCTCAGACCATATGTAAAAATTAACTTAAATAGATCAACGTTCTAAATGTAAGAGCTGAAACACAAAACTCTTAGAAGAAAACATAAGTGTAAACCTTTTTGACCTTCAATTAGACATTGGTTTTTTTGTTTGCTACCAAAAGCACGAGCAACCAAAGAAAAAAATAGGTAAATTGGACTTCATTAAAATCAAAAATTAGTGTCTGCCTAACATCCTATTTAATAAGAAAGAGTGAAAGCTTTCCTTCTAATAATCAAGAAAAAGATAAGGATTTCCCCTTTTACCACTTCTACTCAACAATGTATTGGAGGATCTAGCAAGGGAAATTAAGCAAAAAAAAAAAAGAAATAAAAGGCATCCAGACTAGAAAGAAGAAGTAAAAATGGCTCTATTTACAGATGACATGATCCCTATATAGAAAATCTTAAGAAATCCACTAAATAAACAATTCAAGTTAATAAACAAGTTAAGCAAAATTGAAGGAAACAAGATCAATATATTAAAGTCAATGCCTGACAATAAACAAGTTCAAAAATTAAATTAAGAAAACAATTTTATTTACAATAGCATAAAATGAATTAAATATGTAGAACTAAATTTAACAAAAGTGTTAGACTTATTTATACACTGGAAACTATAAAATATCATTGAAAGAAATTACAGAAGATGTACACAAATGAAAAGATATCTCACATTCATGTATTGGAAGACTTAATATGGTTAAGATGGCTGTGATGATCAGTTTGATGTGTCAACTTGGCTAAGCTTAGTCTCCAGTTATTCAGTCAAACACTAGTCTAGGTGTTGCTGTGAAGGTCTTTTATAGATGGGATTAATGTCTATAAACAGATGACTTTAAGTAAAGGAAATTATCCTAAATCAATTGGGTAGGTCTGAATCAATCAGTTTAAAGGCCTTAAAAGCAGCACGGAGGCTTCCAAGAAGAAGAAATTCCACCTATAGACTCATGTCCAAGAGCTCCAGCCTGCCCTTTCAGACACCCTGCCCTACAGATTTCAGACTTGCCTAACCTGCCCCCACAATCACATGAGCAAATTTGGTGCAATAATTCTCTTAATATATATATCCTACTGGCTCTGTTCCTCTGGTGGAACCCTAACTGCTACAATGGCTATATTCCCCAAGTTCATCTACAGATTCAACACAATCTCTTTCAAAATCCTAGCTGGCTTTTTTGCAGGAATTGACAGACTGATCTTAAAATTCATATGTAAATTCAAGGGACCCAGAATAACCAAAATAATCTTGAAAAAGAACAAACCTGGAGGACTCACACTTCTCAATTTCAAAATGTACTACAAAGAAAGCAACAGTAATCAAGGTGGTGTGGTATTGGCATAAAAATAGGTATATAGATCACTAAAAAAGAATTGAGAGTCCATACACGTATGGGCAATTGATTTTCAATGAGAGTGCCAAAACAGTTCATGGGAAAAGAATAGTCTTTTCAGCAAGTAATGCTGAGACTAGTGGCTATCTATATGTAAAAGAATGAAATTGGACCCTTACCTCACATCATATACAAAAATTATTTTGAACGGGTCAAGTCCTAAAATATAAGAGCTGAAACTATAAAACTCTTAGAAGAAAACATAGGTGTGTCTTCATGCCTTCAATTAGGCAATAGTTTCTTTGAAATGGCACCAAAAGCATAAGCAATCAAAAGGGAAAAAATAAATATTTGGACTTCATCAAAATTAAAAACTGTTGTGCTGCAAAGAACACTATCAGGAAAGTGCAAAGACAACCCACAGAATGGGAGAAGATATTTGCAAATCATATATCTCTTAAGGGTCTAGCATTCAAAATATATAAAGAATTCTTGCAACTCAACAATAAAAGAATAAATAATCTATTTTAAAATGGACAAATGGGCTGGGCGTGGTGGCTCATGCCTGTAATCCTAGCACTCTGGGAGCCGGAGGCAGGTGGATTGCTCGAGGTCAGGAGTTCAAAACCAGCCTGAGCAAGAGCGAGACCCCGTCTCTACTATGAATAGAAAGAAATTAATTGGCCAACTAATATAGAGAGAGAAAAAATTAGCCGGGCATGGTGGCGCATGCCTGTAGTCCCAGCTACTCGGGAGGCTGAGGCAGGAGGATCACTTGAGCCCAGGAGTTTGAGGTTGCTGTGAGCTAGACTGACGCCACAGCCCTCACTCTAGCCTGGGCAACAAAGCGAGACTCTGTCTCAAAAAATAAAATAAAATAGGCAAATGACTTGAAAAGACATTTCTCCAAAGAATGTACACAAATGGCTAATAAACCCATAAAAAAAAATGCTCACTATCATTAGATAGCAAAGAAATGTAAATCAAAAGCACAATGAGATACTACTTCACACCTACTAGGATGGCTGTAATCAAAAAGACAAAAAACAAGTGTTTTTGAGGAGGTGGAGGAGAAATCGAAATGTTCATACATTGCTGGTAGGAATTTAAGATGATGCAGCCACTTTTAAAAACAGTTTGGCAGTTCCTCAAAAATTCCACTCCTAGTTATACACCCAAGAAAAATTGAAAACATATGTTCACACTAGAACTTGTAAAGAAATGTTCATAGCAGCATTATTTATACTAGCAAAAAAAAAAGAAAACAATCCAAATGTTCATCAACTAATGAATAAACAAATAAAAGATGGTATATCCATATACAGAATATTATTCTACATCAAAATTAATGAAGTATGATATATGCTGCATCATGGATGAACTTTGAAAACATGCTAAGTGAAAGAATCTGTCACAAAAGACCACGTGTTGCATGATTCCATTCATATAAAATGTCCAGAATAGGAAAATCCATAGAGACAGAAAGTAGATCCGTGGCTGCCAGGGGCTGGAGGCAGGGTGTGGTTGGCAGTGACTGGTAATGGGTAAGGTGTTTCTCTCGGTAGTGATGAGAATGTTCTGGGATTGGATAGTAGTCATAGTTGTACAACTTTGTAAATATACAAAAGACTAATGAATTTTATACTTCTAAAGGGTGAATTTTATGATCTGTGGACTATATCTCAATTTTTGAAAATACAGTGAGAATTTGGAGTTTCCAAGAATGTTCTCAAAAGAATGTGGTAAGGATGCGTGAGAGAGGAGGAGGAGGAGGGGTGAGAAGGGGTGAGGTCGTGATGACTGCCACAGGATTAGGGGCCGCAGCAGGGGAGAAAAGTCAATTTCACAAGGACCAGTAGGACTTGAAGCGCAGAGTGGTCTAAGGTACAATCTTAGGTCGCTGCTGCTATGTGCCACAGGGCTCCCCTGTGGCACAAATCCCTCCTGAGGACACAGTGAGCTCCGAGAACAGAAACGAGCCCCTGGTAATAGAACCTAAAGAGTAGAAGAGAGACATCAATTCTCAGTGTAAGGCATGTCAGAGTGATGCTGTGAAGGTCTAAATACTCTTGGCAGTGTAAGAAATCTTAATGACACGATGTCTTTGGCCCTGTGAGCAGACCAGGAATGACGGTTCCAGCCTCCCCTTCCCCACCATGTGCGCCGGAAGTTCTTTCTGCAGCTGTGACTGCAACTCTGCAGTCACTCTGCAACTCTGCAGGATGGGGGGTAGGGAGGAGGCAGGCAGGAGGAGTGAGGGAAAGGAGTCTCTGGTCACAAGGCAGAGGCCAAGGGGCACAGGGAAGGAGTGGCCAGGGAGCAAGGACAGAGTAGAGAGGTTTAAGAGGAACCAAGAGACTATAGGACAGGAGCAGGAAGAGAAAGGGACTTCGCCAAGAGAGAGAAGGACCCTGGATAGAAAGGCATGTTTAAGGAAGGCGGTTCTTCTAGGGCAAAAGAAGTAGAGAAACAGATTTTTGTTGGGTGCCACCATAAAGTTTATTCTTGGATCCATTTAATATTCTTCAAATAAACTCTAATAAAGATTGGAATTCCTTGTTAAGACGGTGCTGCTTTATACAGCACCCTGCTTCAGGATGATCCACGTTGCGTCAGGGATGTGGAAACAAAATTCCTAGAGCATGTACTATATCTAAACTGTAACAGAATCCAAGCTGATGAGATTTTACTGCAAAAGCCATTTAGAAGTAGACTCTTCTCACTGCTCTTCCGAAGGGAGAGCAAATCGATCCTGCGTCCTAGATGTGTCAATTGGGCGAAATTACCCAGGAAGTGATGCAGGTGGAATGAGTCCCTGATGGGCCTATGGAATGTCAGTCCACTGCTTCTCAATCCTAAATGACTGTTTCAATCCACCATTTCTCTGAAACTACTGAGTAAACTGTGGAATGTGACTCTGAGGCCTCCCAAACGTCTCAAAGCCCTATACATTCAACATCAAGTTAAAGAAGATGCACGATATTGGGCTTTTTTTCTGTAGTCAAATACAGAGTTTAGGCTGTTGCAATTCAAGTATGTAAAAACCCGTGGTGTTATTTTACAGTCATTAAATCAATCGTGAGAATTCACAATCATAGGTACAGGAACTTCTCATATGTGATAAAGGACTTCATTAATGTCCTTTATGTGTTACTGATTACTTGCTTTTTAAATATATTACAAATGTTGGAAACATCCATTAGTCAGTATTTATCAACATTTTAGGGATTGATTAAAAGTGAATCAGTGTTTCAGGAACATAGAAGAACTACTTGTGCCGGTGAACTCAACAGTGAAAACATCCAATAGACCCTTTGGGAAGACAGAAGTACGCAAGAATCTTGGGCCATCTTGTTAATGTAATTTATGTTCCACAGGTTTACCAGTTAGCTTGTGGCTTTGCCTAGAAGGATCTCAGAAAGAAGAAAAAAAGTCGGAAGCAGGGGGCAGACACAAATGCAATCTCGTGTTATAACAGACTATCACCACTCAGATTGTCCCCACGGTTCATCTTTGCTTTTAGTTTCCATCTTAATTTTTTAACTGGGATTGGCACACTTTTTCTATTTATTCACAGTAAATATTTTCAGCTCTGTAGGACATACAGTCTCTGTTGCAACTACTCAACTCTGCCTTCGGGAGAACGAAGCAGGTGTAGACAGCATGTAAATGAATGGGTGTGGCTGTGTCCCCACAAAACTTTATTTCTAAACACAGGCATCAGCCCCTGCTCTTCGCGGCACTAAAGTCAAGAGCCATGATTTATGCTTTACAAATAGGTAGCTGTGGACATCAATGATTATAGTTCCTATTTATCCCACAATCATTTATTTTCTTTTCTCTCTGTACATTACCAAGTTACATCACGAGACCACGTCACAGAGCTGGAGGTGCCACATTTCAATGGGAAGGGAGCATTGTGGTGGACGTGGCGACCACCGTACAACAGTGCAAGTCTCCCCGATGCTGTGCGATGGTCCCCCGGGTTGATGCCCCATGAAAATGAAAGGCTGTGAGAGAGGAAGACAAGAGCTTCAGGTGGGAGTAATGAAATGATTATAAAAACCCTCTGCTTCGGCCGGGCACAGTGGCCCACGCCTGTAATCCTAGCACTCTGGGAGGCCAAGGCGGGAGGATTGCTTGTGCTCAGGAGTTCAATTCCAGCCTGAGCAAGAGCGAGACCCCGTCTCTACTATAAATAGAAAGAAATTAACCAAACAACTAAAAATAGAAAAAATTAGCTGGGCATGGTGGCGCATGCCTGTAGTCCCAGCTACTCGGGAGGCTGAGGCAGCAGGATTGCTTGAGCCCAGGAGTTTGAGGTTGCTGTGAGCTAGGCTGACGCCACGGCACTCTAGCCCAGGCAACAGAGTGAAACTCTGTCTCAAAAAAAAAAGAAAAAAGAAAAAGAAAAAAAACCCTCTGCTTCCCTCCCACAGCCTTAACTTTCTTCCTTCCTCCCCTCATGGAGCGGGATTTTGCACGGCAAGATTTAGAGAAGCGTTTTTTGAAATCAGATGTGGTGCTGATTAGGAGGCGAAGCGGGGCCCCAGGTAGTGATGCCCAGAGCTGCCCCCCAGCTTGGTAACAGGTCACAGCCCTGCCCTGTCCGAGGCTGCCCCTTGGCGTGTTCCCACCCCGCCTCCCTGTGAGGTTCCATGCTGGAGGGGCTGCTTGTTTCCATGAAGCCTTCGTATTCTAATTCTAGCACATTCTCTCCATTTCAGACAATTCCTGACATCTCCCCTCAGAGGATCTGGGTAGTAGAACCCATGTTGTCCTAGGTACCCCCATTCCTGCCTGCACAGCTCTGGACACCCCCAGAGTCCTGGCACCTGCTCTCTGTGTGACCATGACAGGGCCTCTCTGCTTTGTCCTGCTCTCGGATCTCTCTTTCCAGAAAATGCGTGTCCCCTCTCCAGTGCTGCGTGTCCCTGCTGCGCTTCAGCTGGGGAAGACCCTAATTTTCCAACAGGGCAATGATCTTGTCCACTGAGACCACCCATAACACCGTCCCACGCAGCCACCAGGTGTGCACAGATAACTTGTTATTAATAAAAACTTAACAGCCCTGATATAAAATTAAATTATTCTGTCAATAACATAGAATGGATTCAATGTTATCCCTACAATAGCGTCACTTCCCATGTGCCTTCTCAAGTGGAAAAAAAGAAGAATCGGGGTTAGGATGAAGGCGAGAGAATTAACGCAATTCCTTCCCCTCTAACACGCCAGCCCTCGACACACAGGTGACACACAGGGAACTACACGTTATTATGCCACTTGTGAGGTGTGACTTTATAATTTCTCTCGTTTTCTTTTTCATTTTACTCTGGGGTGAATTTTTAATAGGAAAGACAGCAAGGGCAGGCCACGAACGTGTGAGCAACCCCTGCACTGCTAGGGGACAAGGACCCTCCCACACCACTCCTCCTGGCAAGCTTAGCATGATGGAGAAACTTGCCATGGGAAGTAGTAATTCTTCTTTATGTTTTTTTCCAATGTTTCTATTTCGGATTTACTTTCACACATGTATGGGAAGAAAAATCAGACAGCTTGGATTTACCTGTGTTCCTCATTAGCAGAGGAAGTCACTTGCAGGACTTGGGAGAATCAAGGCTGTACAACCAGATCTCTTCTAAACTCGCAGTAGTCAAAGACCGTGAATTCCCTTTATTGTGATTTTTAACAAAAAACATGTTTGTTGAAATGCATTTTTTTAGTTAACTTATTTATTTATTTATTGAGACAGAGTCTCACTCTGTTGCCTGGGCTAGAGTGCCATGGCGTCAGCCTAGCTCACAGCAACCTCAAACTCCTGGGCTCAGGCGATCCTCCTGCCTCAGCCTCTCGAGTAGCTGGGACTACAGGCATGTGCCACCATGCCCGGCTAATTTGTTCTATATATTTTTAGTTGGCCAATTAATTTCTTTCTATTTTTAGTAGAGACGGGGTCTTGCTCTTGCTCAGGCTGGTCTTGAACACCTAACCTTGAGCGATCCACCTGCCTCCACCTCCCAGAGTGCTAGGATTACAGGCATGAGCCACCATGCCTGGCCGACTGAAATGTATTAATTGTGGTACTTGCTTCATTATCTGTGGGATAGAGAAGAACAAAATCAATATTCTTTTTTAAAAAATCTATTCCTTAATATTCACTATTAAAATGATTTCGATGATTACATTGGCAATATTAACTTTTTGCCTATAAGATGGCTAGTTTTGTAGATCGTTACATGACTACTTTACTCAACATATGGATAAATGTTTTGTGAATGCCTTACTTCCCTACCAAATATTTTATATTTTCTCAAACATAAAAATCTGAGTGCACTCATAGGGTGTGTCATTTTATTACACGGCTCTATGAATATAATACATCTATACGGTTTGGATTTGGATGCCATCCATCATGCGGGGTAGTGGGTTGAATAGTGTCCCCCCACAAAGAAAGCCACACCCAATTCCTAAGCCCCAGTACCTGCGCACTTGGCCTTATTCGGAAATCGGGTCCTTGTCGATGTCGTTGAGTAAAGGATCTCACGTTGAGCTCATCCTAGATTAACCGGATGAACCCTAAATCAAAGGACAAGACCTTATAAGAGAAACAGATACAGAGGGACACAGAGGGGGAAGGTGATATGACCACAGACGCGGAGACTGGAGTGGACACACCTACATGCCAAGGGACCCTAAAGATTGCCGCCACCACCGGAAGCTGGAAGAGAGGCAGGGAACAGAGGCTCCCTTGGAGCCTTCAGAGGGACTGTGGCCCTGCTACACCCCGATCTCAGCTTCTGCCTCCAGGACTGTGGGAGAACATTTCTGTTGTTTTAAGCCACCAAGTTTTGTGGCAATGTGTCATGGCAGCCCTAGGAAATCAATGCACACGTATTGGCGCAGGGGAAACATGCTGCCTCCATATAGGTAATACTCGCTGTAGGGTTTAAGAGAGAAAAAGAGCAGGATCTCATGACTGCCAGCAAGCCCTGCAAGGACAGCAGACACAGGTAGGGCAAAAGGGTCTTCCCAGGCCGGAGCATGGCCAAGGTGATCATGGCCAAGTACCAGGCCAACAGCAAGGCCTGGGTCACAGCCAGTGCCCAAGACAGGGAAGGTACCAATACAGAGCGCATACTGCAGTAGCTCCGGCAGAGGCCGGCACGCTTTGCCTGTGAAGGGCCAGATGGTAAATATTTTCAGCCTTGTGAAACCATATGGTCTCTGTTACAATCACCCGACTCTGCTGTGGGAAGGCGAACACAGCCGTACGGTAACAGGCGCACCAATAGATGCAGAAAACCGTATTTACACACTCCTGGGTGTGTACACAAAAAATTTCAAACAAGGACTCAAACAGATACTTGTACATGAATGTTCATAGCAGTATTAGCACAATAGCCAAGAGGTGGAAACAACCCAAACATCCATCAACAGATGAGTGGATAAACAAAACGTGCACATGCACGTACAATGGAATATTCTTCAACCTTAAAAAGGAATGAAATCCTGACGCACATGCTACTACATGGGTGAACCTTGAAAACATTATTCTCAATGAAATAAGCCAAATACAAAACAAGAAAGATTGTATGATTACACGTCTATGAAATATGTAGAACAGGCAAATTCATAGAGATAGAAAGTAGAATAGAGGTTAGCAGAGGCCAGGGGAGAAGGAAATGGGGGGTTATTGACTGGTGGCACAGAGTTTCTGTGTGGAGTGACGGAAAAAGTCTGGAAGTGGATACTAGGGACAATTATGCCACTGTGAATGTACTCAATGCCACTGATTTTATGCATATTTTGCCACAATAAAAAAAAAAGTTTGTTATCAAGAAAAAAAACCTGTGTTTACAAAAATAGGGACTGACCATAGTTTGCCTTCCCCTGGTCTAGAGTTTCCTATGACATCAAAGTGGCTCTTGGCGTGTTATCGCTCCACAGTGATGCCAGCATCGCAGATACAAGGCCGTGCGCATTTCCCCTGAGCCCTGCACCTGCACTCACTGGCGTGTGTCATCTCCTTATGGGTACAGACACACACACGTCTGGAACGTGGAGGAGAGCACATTTACATGGGGTCGTGTGGATTAAAAAGCCTCCAAATATGTCATCTATACTATGCTCTGTACCTGAGAAGGCAAAACCACAAAGGGACCATCTGGCAGAGTGTGAAGACGACTGTTTTATGAGACCCACTCGCCATCCGCAGCGTGGCCTCAGTCACGTTATTTCTGTTCTCTGGTCCCCAGTTGAGTCAGATGATTCTAATTTGCCGGCTCTGTGATGTCCTGCGCCAGAGAGGCGTGTAGCTTCCAGACGAGACCACATGAGAGGGCATGACGGCATCTCATGGATGGATGCCACCGTCCTCGGGCATATTTTCATCCAGAAGAATAAACATCCTCGTAGAAATGCACATGAAATGCAAAGCTGGGAGTCATAATTCAATCTATAACAACCTGCAAACCAGTGCGGGTTTATTAGCTAGCTAATAAAAATAAATCATGCTCATGTTTTTTAAAATGACTTTTCATGTGTTGTGGCTATTTCTCGGGCGTACTGTAAATTAACTGTGAAGTGCTACTTCCTGCGAGGATTTTCCCCCCCAAATATAAAGGGGTTATAAGGCTAAAGAATGCAGACATGCATCATGTCTGCAGAAATCATAAAAAAAGATCAAATGTAATATTTTCTTTCAACGTGGACAAGTGCTTTGAGATTTTCCATCCAAGCAGCCTTGAACACAGCCTCTAGCGTTTGCCAATTACTCCTGACAAATACCATTTGGGCCTGAGTGATGTTGTAAGTGAAATAAAACAGTGGGAGGAAAAAAAAAAACAGAACATGATAAAAGGAATTTTTTTTGGTCTGCTGAGAACTTACTGTAAGTTATGCATTCACGAGGGAAGGGCCCGCTTCCTGCCCGTGACAGACGCCATGCGAGCTGCAGTTTGAAGGTGACTGTTGTTTGACAGTAATAGGAAGGGAAGACAAAACTCGGTTTTCTCCTCTCTTGAAAGGGAGTCAGCTCTTTTTTCTCCTTCACAAAGAAAAAAATAATGTATATAAACAAAGGAAGGGACATCGGGCCCTGTTCCCTGTCATTCTGCACAGTGTGAGCTCAGGGAGGAAAACAATGTCGTGAAATCAGCCTGGCCAGAGTGCCTGGGGCCGCCAGCCGCTCTGCCTGCCCCCCCCCTCCCCCCCCCCACCCCCCCCACCCCCCCCACCCCCGTGAGCTCCAGGCGTGTTAGAACCAGCTGCGGTAACCAAAGCCACAAGAAAGGGCAGGCCCTGTCGGCACTCAAAGTGCAGTTGTCTGGTCTGTCCCACCTCCCCCACCCCTCCAGACCACCCCCCCACCTTTCCTGAAGTTTCCCCGTGTCCTGAGGTCTTCCTGTCCCATAACCCACAATGGCCTAAGACAGGCGTCCTCAAACTACAGCCCGCAGGCCACATGGGGGTGTTTTTGCCCGTTTGTTTTTTAATTCAAAATAAGATATGTGCAGTGTGCATAGGAATTTGTTCATAGTTTTTTTAAAAAACTATAGTCCAGCCCTCCAACAGTCTGAGGGCCAGTGAACTGGCCCCCTGTTTAAAAAGTTTGAGGACCCCTGGCCTAAGACAAAGCAAAAGCGAAGTTGGCTCTCCCAGCCCAACCCCCAACCTTTCCCAGCAGCCTTCTCTGCTCCTGGCTCTTTAAGACTCCAACGAAACTCATCCCTAACCTCGACCTCAGTGTTGCAGGCACTCAGAGGGCAGCCCACGGAAACAACGGGGAAGAGGGTGGGTAAAAGCACCCGAGTGGTATCCAGCCACAAGGACCCAGAGCTGGTCTGTTGTCTTCCAGCGGTGGCCCTGGGCAAGGAAGGGACTTGTCTCATCTGGGAGGAGAACAGCGTGGCCGTGGGAATGGACTTGGTTCGTGGCTACAGCCCTCTGCTACTGCGCTCGTGCTGCGTAGCTAGGAAAGTCCCAGGAAATGCTAAGTCAAAGCCACAGCCCAGCCTGAGAGTCCCTGGACCCTTCCAACGAGTGTGCGCCCGTCCCGACGCACGGCAGCTGCTCAGTGGCGGCATCGACACGCTGCTGCTTCGGGATCTGTTTGTTCCCGGTGAACGTGAGACTCGTAAGTGCATGCTGGGGAGCCTGGGGGTCCCAGCCCGACTTCCCAGAGGTTCCCCAGCATGTGGCGTGGGTGAGGCACTGAGTGGCTTTCTGCCCGTCTGCCTCCCCTGGCATTTCAAGAGATTTGGGGGAACAGCTGTGTCCCAAAGTAAAAAAGGCAAAACCACCATCATCACTCTGATCATCAGGCCTCGTGGGTCCTCTGGGCAGAGCCCCAGCCCCACCTCACCCCTGCAGACGAGCCATCTCCAGTGGTGCCTCGTGTCAAGGACGGGTGTCCCCCAACAGTGGAAAGGGACTGCTGACGGGCAGACCGCTGGCCCAGGAGACTGGTACCATGCTGCCCAGCTGGCTCCATCCCTGGAGCCAGCTGCACCTCTGAGACATGGCATCCCTCACTCTCGTGTACACAGGACTTGGTTCCAAAGCAGATCCTGATTCAGTCAATCTGGGACAGGGCCTGAAAACCTCAATCTACCAGGCCCCCAGCTGATGCTGTGGTCTGCAGACAACCCTTTGAGGGGCAGGGCTCTAAGGGAAGCAAGCCCAATACCAGAAGCTGAAAGCACTTGTTTAGCTTCCTGGGGAACATTTTTTGGCGACAGTGGCCTCCTCTATACACGTCTATGAAAAAAAGGAAATAGAATCTAGCAGTTGCCCACTGCCAGTACTTTGCTCCTACTGGTACCAGATACCCTGCCTTCTGAATACAGAGACAGAATATTTCCTCTCTTGAGCAATTTCCACTGATGACTATTTCCAGGTAAGCTAAGGCTCCCAGCCTGGCCTGCACGGTGGCGACTGCTCTGAACATTGAACCACAACAATCAAAAATCACCTGTTATATTCAAACCTGGACACTCTTAAGCAACACCTGAATTCCAAACACACCACCACCACCACCAGTAAGGTGACTCCAATCAGATAAACAGGAATTTATGGTTTTCCCTACTCTTCCAATTAAAAACTAACACTTCAGTACTGTGATGGTGAATATTGGTTTCACCCAGGTCTTGCTAGCACCCTCCAGACCAACATGCCATAGAGAAGACAAACTGCCACTCAAGACAAAGCCAGAATGTGTATAAATAGGTCAGAGACGAGAAGGGTGTCAGGAGGGATAATACGTGATAAGAGTATCCCCATTCTGCAAGTTAAATTTGTCTAGGCATAACAGCATAGGACACAGCCACTGAGAAAGTCCAGCAGCCCCAAGAAATCATGCTAAGTGAGGCCACCAGTATAAAACCATGGTGTGGTGTTGCTCTGAGTCTGTTCACATCAGCAGCCATTTCAGGATCTGGAGTCTGTCGGTCACCTGTGGACAGAGAAGTCCAAGGGCACCCCGGTGTTTTTTCACTCTGCCTCGAAGCTGTATCCTTAGATCAAACATGAACTTCTAACAATAGATGGGCCAGCCCTCCCCGCGGTCAGCAGAAAGGCTTCACTTTCTCATTCTAGAAACATCTGGCAGATGACGAGCTATGAGTCACAGGAGTGGTGCCCCTTTCTTCGCATGGGTGGTCAATTTAAACTCCTTAAAAGCGCTCCTTCCTCCCTTTGCCTGTCGGGACCTGAGTTTCCCTGCTATCAATTATGATAGAAATTAAAATCTGCTACCTGATGTGAAAAACGTTTTCCTTCTCTAAAGACAGTGCTAAATATAACATAAACATTTATTTGTGGCTCCTCTGCAGACAGAGCCAGGGTTGTTCCTGCATCTTCTCACCGGCCTCCTCCTCTGCCTGATCTCTGAGCCACCTCAGCCCCCTGCGGCTACTGCCCCACCTAGCCAGGTCTCTTCCTGGGCAGCTGTCGCCTTGAACTAATGTTTATCTGCCCCGAAGAGAATGTGAACATCTGCATTTTCTCCCAGTAGAAACAGAGTTGCTTTTGCCTTGTTTAGATCCTACTAATATTTGGAAAAGCCATCCTCCTCCCCCAACCCCCTTCCCCAGCACCCTCGGCTCGGCGGTCCTCTTGCGCCATCTAGTGTACAAAGGTGGTAGTGGCTCGGGAACAGTGTCAAGTCCCACGAGGTTTCCAAGACTCACCTGTGCGTGGAAAAAGCTAAAATTTGCCGATCGTCTTTTGTGGGCTGAGCACTCATATTTAACTGTATCTGCTGACAAATGATAAAACACTGGATGTCTGGATTCAGGGGTACTCAACATGGATTGATGCTACTTACACGATTATTTATGCAGCATAAACTTGTGTAGTATGGGAGCTGACACTCTCTAGCCTGCCTCCCAAACCTACTGTAATTGAAGTCCTTTGAAAACCAGAATGATCTGGCTGGGAAGAGCTAAAGCTGATTATTCCTATATCCCAGAGGCTCAGAAATGGAACCTGGGCGAACATCAGAGTCACCTGGGAGTTGTACATCCCCCGATGCCCTGGCACACCCCAGACCAATTAAATCAGACCCTCTGCAGTCGGACCTTGGCCTCAGAATTATTTACAGCTCTGCGTGCGATTCCAACGAACAGGTAAAGCTGCGAGCCGCTGGGGCCATGAAAACACTCAGTAAGGGAGGTCTCGGAGACTGAGGTGAAGGTCTACACCACCTGCCTCCAACACTCCCCTCAGCCGTGACCTGAAGCCTCAGTGCCACCCTGAAGTCCTTTTTATCTTGAAACAGTTTAGAGCCTCCCTCTGTGATAAGAGCAAAGTAAAAACTGGAATTATTGACTCTCCCAGTAATTGCTAAGTAGGCTCTTTGCCTTAATCTCCTGATGCTAGGCATTGGGAAGAATATTCGAGGTTCTGAGCAGTTTCTCTGGCACCTGGAGAAAGCTTTCAAATGCTAATTGCCAGAGCCCTATAGGAGGACAGGGACCCGGGTCAACAGGACAGGCCCCCTCCCCCAGGACAAATTCTCCAGAAATGAGGAAGACCTGCCTTTCAGATCGCTCAGCCCTACTGACCCTCTAATAACCCTTCCGGCCCTTTGTGAGATATGGGTTGTCCTGGTGACGAGGAGGGGGGCTGTAAGACGGAAATGGGACCATCCAAGGCGAGGCTGCAGGTGGAGGGACTGGCCCACACAGGCTTCTGAGCAGGCGGCCTCCGCCCCCATGCTCGGCCGGGTCCCTGCATCCTGTCCGCACAGCGAGCCCGGTGCAGTGGCCCCTCGCAGAAACAAGACACACAAAACAAGCTGCCTTAAGGTGGTGGGTCCCATCCTGTACCCTAGACTGCCCAACTGTGGGGGCAGAAACAGGTATCACTGGCAAATCAGAGACTGCACTCAGACACCAGACACTGCTGGGTTCTAATCCCAGTTTACAATGTGGGAGAAGTCACTCAACCCCTCCCAACTCCGGTGCCTTCATTTCCAACAAAAGATGTGACGCCTACCCCAGAGAGCCCTGGGGAATTAAATGAGAAAGATGCATGTAAATGCCTGGTCTCAGGGAGGACGCAGTGGCTGCCAGGCCCTCCTGCACCTTTTCTGGTGCCAAGGCTACCACTTCTTTCCCTCCCATACCCCTGCTCCATCTTTCTCGTTCTTCAACAGAGGAATATTGTATGCAAGTTCCTTTGGGAGGGGTCTAGATCTTACAGGGAGGAGACAGGGAGAGGCGAAAAGTCCACTAGAAGGGGGAAGAAAACCTGAGTTCTGATCTAAATCTATGGCCCTTGCCAGGCATGGTTGCTCACACCCATAATCCCAGCACTCTGGGATGCCAAGGCAGGAGGATCACTTGAGGCTAGGAGTTCAAGACCAGCCTGGGCAGCCTAGCCAGACCCCATCTCTACAAAAAATGGAAAATTTAGTTGGGCGTGGCGATGCATGCCTGTAGTCCCAGCTACCGGAGAGGATGAGGCAGGAGTGATCACTTGAGCCCAGGAGTTTGAGGTTGCAGCGAGCTATCATGATGCCACTGCACTCTAGCCTGGGTGACATAGCAAGTTAAAGTGCATGATTTGAGTATATTCACAGAGGTATGCAAACCATCACCACAGTCAATTTTAGAACATTCTCATCATTTTCACCAATGCAAAACGAAACCCTACTCTTTTAGATATCACCCTCCAATTGGTGCAGCACCCCCTCCCCCAGTTGTAAACAACCACTAATAAACTTTCTCTCTATATAGATGTGCTTATTCTGGACATTTCATATAAATGAAATTGTATGCGCTCTTTTGTGACTGGATTCCTTCACTTAGCATAATGATTTTAAGCCCACCCACATTGCAGCATACCACTAACTTCATTCCTATGCCTGAACATTCCATTTTATGGAGAAACTCCGTTTTCCTTACCCGTCATCCACGGATGGACATTTGGGCTTTAATTATCATGCACAGTACTGTGATCAACATTCACAAACAAGTTTTATAAGTTTTCAATCTCTTGGGTAGGAGTGGAATTCCATACCTAGGAGTGGAACTGCTGGATCATGAGGAAACCACCTGTGTACTAAACCTCCTGAGGAGCTGCCAGGCCGCTTTCCAAAGCAGCTGCACCATTTGACTCTCCCTCTTGTGGGGTTTGAGGCTTCCAATTTCTCCGCATCCTCAACAGCACTGATATTATCTATTCTTTTCATTATAGTCATTCCATGGGTGTCAGGTGGTAAACTTACCTTTTTATTAAATAAATTCTAATTTTTTGTAAGCTGGGGTTTTTTTTCTTAATTCACTTACAGCCTAATGTTAAAAAGCTATGTGGAATAGAAGGAACGGAAACAAGAGGATAACCTCTCCAGGAGCGGTCACAGCAGCACAAGGAAGAGGGATAGCATTGGAGAGAGCAGAGGGCTGGTGTTGTGGGGGCACTGGCATGTTGTGGGGACACTGGCATGTGGGGGACACTGGCATGTTGTGGGGACACTGGCATGTGGGGGACACTGGCATGTGGGGGACACTGGCATGTTGTGGAGACACTGGCATGTTGTGGGGACACTGGCATGTGGGGGACACTGATATGTTGTGGGGACACTGGCATGTTGNGGGGGCACTGGCATGTTGTGGGGACACTGGCATGTGGGGGACACTGATATGTTGTGGGGACACTGGCATGTTGTGGGGACACTGGCATGTGGGGGACACTGGCATGTTGTGGAGACACTGGCATGTTGTGGGGGACACTGGCATGTTGTGGGGGCACTGGCATGTTGTGGGGGCACTGGCATGTGGGGAACACTGGCATGTTGTGGGGACACTGGCATGTTGTGGGGACACTGGCATGTGGGGGACACTGGCATGTGGGAGACATTGGCATGTGGGGGACACTGGTATGTTGTAGGGGCACTGGCATGTTGTGGGGACACTGGCATGTGGGGGACACTGGCAT